>JAIGNY010002021.1:590000-692500 GCA_020152595.1 Chiridota heheva
TATATATATATATATATATATATATATATATATATATATATATATAGATAGATATATGTTATATATATGATTTCCATTTTTAATTCAAATTTATTTTATATGTAAATTACAGCCACATTGGCAACTAGTTGGGCAGGCAATATGCTGCTCAATAGCCATGGGTGGGATTTGTCTATCAAAAGTGGGGGAGGGGGGAAAAGTTCAAAGTGGCGGGTGGGTAAAATCACAAAATCATGCCAAGATGCAAAAAATCAACATACAAAAGGTACAAATTTAGACAAAGTGGGGGGAAAGTGCCCCATTTGTTCCCCTTCAAACCCCACCTATGTCAATAGCATTAGGTACAGTATAAGATGTTATAATGTGGTAAATCTTTTCATTTAATTTAAGCTGTGAAAAACCAATTTCAATCATTTGTATTCTTAATCACAAAATATGACTTTTTTGTATCAAATTTGAATCGTATAAAAGTGGAAAATCTGTCAAACTCAATTTAAGTAGAAACTTATCATAATTTGCTGTTATGTTCCAATATTCTTACCAAATTTAATCAAAAGTAGGCAAATTTATGCTAGAATGAAAAAATTATTACTCAGTCAAACATGATTGCAAGATATTGGGCCTGTAAGTCAATAATAGTTCCAGTAATTAAGATATTCAGTGCTCTTTTCTTCCTACAGGTCATCAAGTCAGGGATGTATTTTGTGTCCGTGTGAGTAATTCAGAGGAAGTCCCAGATTACTTCTGTGACATCACCAATAAACCAGCGACCAATCAAACGTGCAACATGGTCCTCTGTCCTGCCAGGTAAAACATATCATTAAAGGTCTGAAAGTGAAAACAATTTGATGTGGATTCAATCATTTTTGGATATGGTGTAATATATTTCCTACCATGAGTATTTTTCCAGTCAATTTCTTTTACAAAGTAATTTAAGCAAAACTAAAACCCAAATGATGGGACAAACTACAGAACCCCAAAGGTTCACATGGAATTGATTCATAAAGGCTACCATTTTATCAATTTGCTTCAATTATTATAATTTTGAAATCTAAAATGATTCAAATGGCAACTTAAAATGTATTACAAGATGACCAAAACCCATTACAACTAATAGTCTTATGAAGAAATAGTACTCTGAATTTGTACCATATCAATTTTTAGTCATTGTATGATTTTTTGTATTAAATCACTGTTTTATGTCGGTTATCTCACTTGTCTCAGAGACTATACCTCAAATTAGATCCTACTTTAAACTGAAAACATGTTTGTCCTATGATTTAGGGTTAAATACAATTATCCTCTTAGAGATATTTGTGGGAGGTGGGGTAAGCAGAAGTCATGTCATTAAGTGTTATAAACAGACATGAAGAATTTCCTCTTTTTTAGGGAATTGTTTAAAATTGCTTGAAGCATCCAGACTGTTAATTTCACACTACACCGCACAAGCTACCTGCATGCCAGACCAGTATGCAACCCAATCCCCTGCTCATCATCCTCACCCACATTAACGTTGACCACATGCACACACTATGACGACTGTTTGCATGCAATGCAAGGTACAATGATAAATGGATAGCCCGAAGGTGCCTTCCACAGTGCTCTGCATAGAGGCTTTTTGTTATGAGCGTAAACAAGCACGGGTACTGGAAGTCGGGTTGGGTATCATTATACCAGACTTATTATATGAAAAGTCTGGTGTAGGGTACAGAAAGCTGTATAAAGAAACTTTCGGCATGGATGAATATCCCACTAAAATGAAAAGCATGGATAATTACATTTCAGCCAGCAGAAAGATTTACATATATTTTGTTGAAAACTTTAAACAATTTTGCATTTTTATTCCTTCCCAAAAACGTAATCCTCATCCAGAAAGTGGTGGTGGGAGTGGGGGGACATGGATTTTATCCTAAAACTGGGTAACAAGAGGCAAATTTTCCCCAAGATGTACTGAATTAAAAAAATTCTACTGGAAAGTGGGGGAGGGGGGGGAGGCGGACAGGCCCCTGTGTTGCCCATAAATTTTGCCCCTGTTCCCTCCTCAACTAAAACCATATGCCTACTTGTCTATGAACAATTTGAAAATATTTGACTGAATGTTCCTGTAAATCTTCTTGCAGTTGGCATGTTGGTGACTGGAGTGCTTGCCCTATGACATGTGAAGCAACGGGTGTTGTTCAAGCAAGGATGGTTGTTTGTGAGAGGAAAATAAGTTTTGGCATGTACCAGCGTGTAGACGAATCAGAGTGTGAAGCTGCCCTCAAACCAGCCAGTCAACAAGCATGTAATGTTGATGTTCCTTGTCCCATTTGGAATCTGGGTGACTGGTCAGAGGTAACCGCTTTATCTTCTGTTTATCTTTCTCTAAATTTGAACAAATATAGAACACCTTGCATGTAGATTAATATTTAATATTATATTGACAGTATTTTAGGCAACTTAGATGCTGTACCAATATCAAAGCCTTTAACAAAATTGGACATTGTATAGTTTTATTATAAATAGCCAAGGAAAGTCAATACTAGGAGTGAATTTGAAATATCATGAATTTTTGGTTCCGATGCGATAGCATCAGGAACCTATGCGGTCACGATGGTGTGGGTGTGTGTGTGTGTGATGCTAGCTTGTTAACATGATATCTTAAAACGATATACCGGATTCATGTCATATGTGTACACATGTATAGCCCATGATCCGTAGATGTGCCCTAATGTTTTTGGTATTGATGTCAGGCATATTAATGAGTAGGCGGGGCTTAATGTTAAAATCTTAAAAAGTTCATATTTTGATAACCACATGTCTGTTTTGTTACATACCATTAAAATATTTTGGCCCTTAGACCTCCAATCAACACCCTCGAATTTCTTAAAATCAGGGGTAATCCACACCATTTAACCCGAGAGACTCTTCACAATTTGTTGCCTAGCAACCAGCTATTGTTACACCATACAGAACACAGGGGTAATTTATACCTTCTCAACTGACAGGGTCTTCATAGTCTATTCACAGTTCACTTGTTACCAACTAGCTACCGTTACATGTACACAATAGGTCAGTCATCTGGGGCTCAAGCCACTTAATGCTGCTCAGTGAAGTGACTCAGATTAGTCCTTGGCTGAGCCTAAATTTAAATATACATTATATGCTTGGGAGGACTTTGTGCAAAACCCATGAATGATTGATGGACCATTCCTCCCTAAAGATGGTTATTTTCTCATGCTTATTGTTATTATGTTGTTAACTAGTGTCTACATGTTCATGGTACAGAAATGTTGAATTTCATTAATACGCATAGTTGGCGAGACATCGACGTGTTGAGAGCAACATGCCTTCTATTCTATTCTGTCAAACTTTTCATTCCAATACACTTTAATTTAATTGCACTTTACCACCTAAATTTTGTTTTGTATTTTCATTTACTGGGATTCTCTCTCTGTGGATGGGTGTCTGCTTTCGGTGAGACTGTTCTTTTTCCTCTCGTTGAGACCAGACTTTCATGCCCTTATTGATACCTGTACAGTTCTCCAATAGTAGTTCCGCGATTTGTTTCTTCTTCTAGTTGTCTCGGGTCTCTCGGCCCTTGTTTTTTTTCCTTTCCATCTTGACAAAATACTTCTGCCTTGACCTTGACCCTGACCCTCTCTCCCCTCCTCGTGACCGACCTGCCACCTCCATTGACCATTCTTCAACCCCAGTCCCCAAAATTTTAATCATACAGGCCACCAATAAACCAGACAGTTTCAAAGAGTTTCCCCTTTCCCCATACACAAGGCACTCCACGGCCTTGTTGGTACTCTCCTTAAGGTTTCTACCCTCAGATCTGGCGATTTCTTGGTGCATTGCACCAGGGACACTCAAGCCACCACCCTCCTCATAACCAAAACCCTAGCTAATACTGGTATTGACGTTACAGTCACCCCTACCATTCCCTGAACTCCAGCAAAGGCATCATCAGAACCGGAGACCTTGCCTACTTGACTGATGAAGACGTCGTTGAGGAACTTGCCAGCCAACACGTTACCAAAACTTATTGTCTCATCCTCAAGAAAGATGGTGCGGAAACACCCACCAATACCATCTTCCTGACTTTTGCCACACCCAACTCTCCCCTCCCACATCACTGCTGGCTACCTGAGAATCCCAGTCACCCCTTACATTCCCAATCCCCTCTGTTATAAGTGCCAGAGGTATGGCCATGGGAAAAACTCCTGCCGCAGCCAAGCGCGCTGTGGCAACTGTGGAACCCGGACCATGACAGCGCTTCCTGCACCAACACCCCACTCTGCACCAATTGCGAAGGAACTCACCCACCAAATCATCCCTCCTTCTCAAAAGATTGCCCCACCTGGCTTCAGAAAAAGCAGATAACCAAATTGAAAACTCTTAATCCCAACATCACTTACCCGGCGGCAAGAAAGCAATTTCTTACTTCCCTCCATACCAAAACTTCCTACTCGAGCACAGTCTCCTCAAACACCAATACCGCCTCCACCCTAACACAACTAAAACTGACTCACATGCCCAAACCGACCTCACCTGGCTCTTCTTAACCAGTCCTAATCCCATCTTCATTGCCAACAACCCAACCACACCCATTACCCAAACCCTACCTCTGCCACCACTTGTCCCAAACCTTCCTTCCTTTTCTAAAACCCCTACTGTCCCCTACCCCAACACCCCTAATGCCATCAAATTCAAACCAAGCTGGCCAACAAACATCAAACTAAACAACAAACAACCATTCAACAAACAGCCCACCATTCAAACCTACACGTATGACACTGAAGAGAACATAGATTGTTCGATTACTGAACACACTGAACATACTTTTGTCCAACTTTCAAAAACAACTGCTCCCCCAAAAAAACTGGACAGATCCAAAGAAAAAACAAGCCAACTTAGACCCAACAGATCTTCCTCCAGATAACCCCCTGCCTCCTTATGGCATGCAACACAAACAATTACAATAACACACACAACATAATACAATGGAACATCAGGAGCCTTAAGGCCAATTCAGAAGACATTGACCTACTGGCCACCACCTTCAACCTGGCCGTCTTCTGCCCACAAGAAACCTTGTAAACCACTGACCATTATTCCCTCAACAACTTCGCTTGCTACCATAAACATCAAGTGGATGCCGACAGGGCCTGTTTGGGCGTCTCCATTCTCATTACACATGATATCCCACACAGCCCTGTTCATGTGAACACCGACCTTCAGACCATCTGTAGGTTTATCTCCCTCCACAAACCTTCACTCTTTGCAATATCTATCTCCCCCAACGTTCAGCCAAACACCCTTAACAACCTCATCTCTCAGATCCCCTCCCCCTTCATCCTTCTTGGTGACTTCAAT
Source organism: Chiridota heheva (assembly GCA_020152595.1). NCBI lineage: Eukaryota > Metazoa > Echinodermata > Holothuroidea > Apodida > Chiridotidae > Chiridota > Chiridota heheva. Next base: position 595,362 of record JAIGNY010002021.1, read on the forward strand.
GCCCACAACCCCCTGTGGGGCTCCAATACCACCACCCCCAGAGGCAAGCTCGTCGAAAACACTTTTGGACAGCAAAGCCTCTCCTTGCTGAACACTAACTCCTCGACCTACCTTTACCCTGCCACAGGCTCCCTTACCTGTATTGACCTGTCTATCTGTCCCCCCAACCTCCTCCTTGATTTTAGCTGGAAGGTCACTGCTGATCTCTGTGGTAGTAAGCATTACCCTCTTCTTCACTCCAACCTTCAAACCCCCCGCAGACCACACACCCCCAATTGGAACCTCAAGAAGGCCAACTGGCCCCTTTTCGAAACCCTCTGCGACTTGCACCTCTCCTCCCATCTCCTTGAGGGTGAGAATATCATGTCAAACTTCAGTAACATCCTTATCAACATCGCCACCTGCTCCATTCCTAAAACCTCCAAACCCCCTAATCACCCCCAACCTCTTCACTGATAACTGCAAAACCGCCAACAAGAACAGAAAAAGGGTCCTCAGGAACTTCAAATCTAAGCCGACCACCACAACCTCACCTCTTTCACATCAGCCATGCCAAAGCCAGGCGCACTATCAAGGACAGTAAAACCAACACTTGGAACAACTTCATCTCTTCTCTCACCACCAACATTCCCACTATGAAGATTTGGAGAATGGTTAACAGCTTCCACAGCAGGATGGGCAAGTCTCCCATCTTTCCTAGAATGGTAACTTTCTTACCGCGAAAAATGACATTGTTAACCACTTCGCCGCCTCTTTCAGCAACATCTTGTCCTCAGCCAACTACCCCAATGCTTTTTAAGCCAAAAAAGCTCGCGATGAAGCTTAGAGAATAACCTTTCCCTCCAACAACACTGAGAGCTACAACATCCTTCTCACTCTTTCTGAATTAAACCAAGCCATCCACAATGCTGGCTGTACCTCCAAGGGCCCAGATAATATCCCCTACCAGTTCCTGAAACACCTCCTCAACAAGGCCACCATGACCCCTACTCACCATCCTCAACCACATTTGGTCCTCACACTCCTTTTCGCCTATCTGGAGGACAACTATCTTCACCCCCATCCCCAAAGTGGGCAGTACTGACCCTTCAGCTACTGCCCCATCGCCCTCACCTGCTGTCTCTGTAAAATTATGGAAAGGATCATTAACCAGAGACTAAACTGGTTCCTTGAGACAAACAGAATCCTATTCCTTCACCAAAGCAGCTTCCGGAAATGTCGCAATACCCTGGACCAGTAAATTACGCTTGACACTGCTATCCAGGAATCCTTTGCAAAAAAGGAACACCTCATTGCCATCTTTTTGGACCTCGTGAAAGCTTTTGAGCTAATTGGGAAATACTGCATTACCCGCAAACTTCACACCTTCGGCAGAGGCCACCTCCCCATCTTTATTCAAACTTCCTCTCACCCAGGCAGTTCCAAGTTTGTAATGGTCTCACTCTCTCCAACCCCTACCCCCAAGAAAATGGCGTCCCCCAAGGCTGCATCCTCTCCCCCACTCTCTTCAACCTAAGCATTAACGACATCGCAGACAACTTTGGCCCCAACATCAAACATGCCCTCTAAGTGGATGACTTCACCATCTTCTACTCCTCCCCTATCTTTCCTCTTGTCAATAATAGGCTCCAACTCAGCCTCAACCGACTGCAAGACTGGTGCAACAATAATGGTTTTGAATTCTCCAAAGACAAGACAGTCTGCATGCACTTCTGTCATTTCAACAACCTCCACCCCAACCTGAACCTTATACTCAATGGCAAATGCAACTCCAAAGTTGACCACACTAATTTCCTGGGTTTAACCCTAGATTCCAAGCTCTCCTACAAGCAACACATCACTGACCTGAAACAGAAATTCAACAGCTCCCTCAACATTCTCCGCCTCCTCTCCAACACCGCTTGGGGTGCAAACTGCCATGCTCTCCTCAAAATCGTCAGGCTCACCAATCGTGCCAAGCTCATGTCTGTTTTGTTTTTATATTTGAAATAATTATGCTGTTAGCATGTGTAAACATGTTTAATGGGATAAAAAAGGTTTAATTTGATTAATTTTGAAATCCCACACTTGTGAGAACTAATTATCTGGTTGTTATTGTAACGTTGAGCCCATTGTGTTCTATAACATTTATTATCTACAATAGTTCAAACTTAAAATCCATATTCCACATCATTGGAACCTCAAAACCTTTGGTTTTTGGTTATTACCTGGATGGCTGTAAGAAATTTTATTCGGGAGGAAGAGGGGGGGGGGGGTCAAAAGGGGGTGCAAAATATAAACATCTTTTTCATTATACATATAATTGAATAATTATCCATAATTTCAAGGCATTGCGGGGCATCAAAAACACAGAATCTGCAGAGCCCTTACACACAGTGGTGTATAACCAGTTTTAAAAAAGGGAGGGTGTAAAACACGATATTGCTTGGGTGATTAAAAGAGATATATTTCAATTTCTTAAAAGTCATTAAATATTGGTGGGTTGGGGTGTCGGGGATGGATGGATGGGGAGAACTTGTCCCTGTGGCATGTCGCTTATATATGCTGGTGAGTGGAATGCTCAATGATAAAAGAAAATATACCACATTCTCAATATAATTCTTTTAGCATTTAGTGCGCTGTGTGACTGAAAATATCACAAATGTTTCATTAACATACTTCTTTCAAACGTTGTCTGGTAATATGGTAGACACGTTTAGTATTTGGAAAACATTTTGCATGTATCTTTAGCTAAAGTGTTGCTTATTTCACACTTTAAAATGGTTATGTAATATTCTTTCAAGTAAAGATTCACCGTCCTTTCATAGTAAACATATCAATGCAATATTAACCATTTTATAACAGCTTTCAGTTTGTTATTCATTTCTGACAAAACCTCAATTACACAGTGGACCACAAATAGAATGGAAATTACAGTCAACGCTAACTTATAATCAAATGTGGCAAACCTTCCGATTGCTGTGAAAACACTTAGAAGTGTTCTAGACAAACGTTGATACATAGACTTTGATCTCCAGGACCTTATTTAAATATTACATATGACATGGGGGGGGGGGTCCTGTTACTCACACTATATGGCCGTATTATATCTGTTTTGTTTTGTTTTTTTAAGGCAAAATTTACGAAGACATTCTTCAAAAGTGGGTAGGTCTGGACTCCCACAATCTCCCCTCCCCATGGCCATGCCACTGCTTACATGGGACTCCCAAATCCCACAGCCGCCTTCGGCACATTTTCAGGTGCTTTCTTTCAGAAAGGGGGAGGGGGTCCTGTTGCTTACACCATATGGTTGCTACATTACTTCTGTTTATTTAAGGCAAAATTTAGGAAGACATACTTCAAAAGTGGGTAGCTCTGGCTTCCCCCCCCCCCCTCCCCTTTCCTCCAATGGCCATGCCACTGCTTTCATGGAACTCCCAAATTCCACAGCCATCTTTGGCACATTTTCAGGTCCTTTCTTTTGTCCTCTAGTTTTTGCATATCAACTGCTTTTCCCCGCAAATAACCAAAATCTCTGGCTGTAACACTGGAGAAAAGTTTTCTAAAGGTGGAAAACTAAAAAGATTTCATTTTGTGTATGATTATTTGTTTTGGCTTGCAGTGCTCTGAGCCATGTGGACCTGGTAGCCAGTTCAGAAGTGTGTCATGTGCAGAGGGTCGAGATGCACAATGCACTGAACAAAAGGTGCCTCCTATTGAACAAGAATGCAACATCGGACCTTGTGGGGGTCTCAAATGGTTCGTATCTGAGGATTGGTCAAAGGTGAGTCACACAATGTCTGAATTGATGTAGGAATGCAGGTAGGTATTTTCATGGGGTCAGGAAGGCGAACTTTTGAAACCAGTGGCAGCCCCCTTGTCTATATTGGATTTTGGCTGTCTAAATCCTGGAAGGACGAAGTAAAAGATAACAAACCTGATATGATTTAAACTATTTGGCTTCTAAAATATATATCATTCCTAAGCCACAGTTAGACCCTTAAACTTTAACACCCTAAACTGGTTATAGCACTATTTACCATGCAAAGCCATTTCAAATGTGGGGGCATTGATTTACAAAAGTTGCAAAAATCTGATAATGTTATCAAAAAAATAACAGTATTGCCTTGGAATGTGTAAGATTTATATATCTTTGTGTATGGTTTTAAGGGAAAGGGAAGGGATTTATGTAATTCTGTTTCACAGTGTACTGGTGGGGCAGGGGCTAATTGATGGAGCTCTAGGCTATGTTTTTTTAAGGTAGATTAATTTTCATAGTCAAGTGGGGAAAAAAAAAAGGAATATGGAAACAAGAACCAAGAATTTGTACAGTATCCAGGTTGATAGTGTTCACCTGTGGGCTTTGGAGTAAGTTTGCTTTATGTATTTCTCACTTTTTCTTACATAGATAGTTTTCTGTCTTTTCACTCAAAATAATTTTTGGCAGAAGTATAAGAAGGAGAAAGTTATTTAAAGAAATAAAAAAAAGTAAGTTTAAGAGATGGTATATAGTTTGTTTATCAAATTTTCAGTGTGCTGAGGAGTGTGGAGAGTCTATGCAAACACGTCAGATCCTCTGTGTGAACGGCAATGGTGATGCTTACCCAGATGAAGCATGCACAAACGTCACAAAACCAGACATGATGCAGCACTGCACAGCCAAGAAATCAAAATGTAGGCCAAGATGGGCCACATCTATTTGGACAAAGGTAGGTATCACTTTGCCATTTGGAAAGTATAACAGATTAAAATTCAACTTATATTAAATGATTATAGATTTTGGGAAATTTTCAGTGACTAATTTTTTCTTTGAACATTATTTCTTTAACTGATCATGTATTCTTTGGATTTCAACATTTAAAATGGTGATAGCATAAAATAGATTCTGGACAAAATATTGTTAATCAGCAAATTTTTGCTAAGCATATTCATCCCAATAACTTTTATTATAAAGTTTGGGATAGCAAAACTTGTGATGATAAAAATACAATTACTAATAGGCCCCCTATGAAGAAAACTTAAGCGTTATGTGACTTAATGACTTTAAGATGCCAATGACATTTTGTTGTTTGAAGATGACCTCTCAAATGGGATTGGCATTTAGGAAAATTGAAGTGGCCATGAAGTCAAAACAGCAAGTCCTTTTGGTAATTTCTCTCACATTTGTAATGTAAACTGGTGGGTACAGCAAGTAAAAGACTGGAGTTGGACATGTTTATGCAATCACACATTTATGCACAAAAAAAAAAAAAAACATTTCTACAAATAGATTTTTGTCATCTTCCAGTGTTCATCAGAGTGTGGGCCTGGTATGAGGAGCAGGTTTGTTTTCTGTGCCACCTTCAAAAGGAATCGATGGATCCAGGTGCCAAACAAACGATGCAAAGGAGAGCCCCCTCATGTTATGGAGGCCTGTGATAGTGGTCCATGTGAAGAGGGTGTATGGCTCACAAGTGAATGGACAGAGGTAAGTCTTTTGCAGACATTGGTTGGAACATATACAAATTTCAGGGAGCATTATTGTTTCTGCCACAGTCAATTTACTCTAATCCTGCCTTTAGATATAAGAGTGCATGCTCGGATACTAATTTCAAGCAAATTTCCAGAAATATGGCATAGATAATTTGATGTTAAGCAATATTGTTTTGCATAATTTTGCTTTAATCTTATTGTACATTTTTCATGCTGTTTGACTTTACTTGACACACATATTTTCTTATATTGGAAGTTGTATGACAATCCAGGATGTAGTTCTGGGAATGTGGGCTGAGGGAGGGTACATGTTGGAAAGGGGATTGAATGGTATTTTTCATTGACAAGTCAGGGCCTCTCCTTTCTTTGTTATACAATTGATAGAACTAAAAGAGGTGCTGTAGTTATAAAGACTGATAGGTTATTACATGTTTTCTGAGTTACTTGAGCTTTTTTGTCTTAAATTGTTTAGGAAAACCCTAAAGATATTTTAAAGCTTGTAGTGCAAATGAAAATGTAACTGCATCTTTCAAAGCTCAAGTAATTTGAAATCATCTGCCCCTGCTACCCTATTTCTGTATATACTTCTCTCTATAAGCTCATTCTCTCTACTAGCTTTAAATAGTAGAGCATACTGTCCTTCCGACAGTTCTAGTTTTTGATAGAAATAGGTCTTCATAACAATTTCCCTCCACTTCAGTTGTCCTATGCCTTTTCTTTCCACCTGAAATCTTAGTCACCCAAAGTGAAAAACTTTCCAGTAAATGAATGAAGAGACACTGTATTTATTCATGCATTGCTTGTTAGGGACGTTGTCTGATATACTGATTCTTTCTTGTAGTGCTCTCAAACATGTGGAACAGGTGAACGACACAGAGATGTGATGTGCTTCATGAATGGCCACCATGAGATTACTGCTATGTGTAACGACATCTACCAGCCTATCTCTGTTGAGAGCTGTGTGAATAAGCCGTGTAAAGGTAACTGTCTTCCAGTGGTATAGGTAGAGATATAGCCACAGTCAAGTAGCCTGTCTTTATATTCCTAGCTGCAAAATTGTTTTGTCACCATTGCTTGTAACATGGATTTCCCCCTTGAGATGCAGATTTACCAATTTTTCACAAAGCTTATTTTGTTTCTGAGATATGTTGATTAAAGTACCAAGAATTCTTAATATGCGCAGATATAAGAAACAGAAAGCACATCCAAAATCTTGAAATAATTATAAAAAATACATTTTTAAAAATAATTTCTATAGTATATTTTCCCAAAGTGTTGATGGAGGTTATGATCAAGTTTGATTAATTCTTAGTTAGGAACATCTGTACTCTTTTAAAGTATTGTGACAAAATACTACAAAGCATCATATCACCCAGGAACATGGAGCACTATTCAACTAATGACATCTAGTTTACATATTATCTTAATGGTATTTTCATGATGTAATAGATTTTCAAACAATCTAACCTGTTTCCTCTTGGTGTTGCTAGTTCTTTAAGATACCTTTATGGAAATGGATAGCAGACCAAAGGGGCAAGGGGTGCAATTGCTCCCAAAGATTTGCTTATCATTGTTGTTTTTTCCTAATGAAAAATACAAACATGGTTGATTTATATAAGGGATGGTGTTTTGCCCCAAATCTCACTTTGTCCCTCCAACTAAAATCTCTTATAGCAACCTATGTTTATAGAGATGTATTATTGTTAGTAACCTCTGTGCAGCCATGTGATCATCCCAGTTTGAGAAGGCTAAGAAGAATTGCATTTATTATTCAACATATTTTTGAGTTTCATACATGCTCCTTCATATCTTGGTGCCAAGGGCAGAGCCAGGATACAATGTTGGGGGCAGGGGGGTCAAGTCCAACCAAACCAGGGATGATGTGATAATGTGTTTGATGAGGAGTTTTGACATGGTTAATAGAACATATTGGGACATGGATGCCTGGTCTTATAAGCAGCATGGCCATACAGGACCGTCTTACCCGGGGGTGGAGGTTTTTTTGCCAGACTAGGATAATTTCAGCAATTTAGCAAAATTCCTTCATTTTTGGGCAGGTTTTTTATTTTCGCAAATTTTTTAGCCAATTTTCATGAAATTGTCCTCAATAATTGGGAACTTTCTCTAATTTTTTGGCAATTTGTTTCGATTTTAAAAATTTGTTTTATTTTAGGCTATTTTGGGGAAATTTTCTTTCATTTTGGGGGATTTTTTTTGTTTTTGGGAAATTGAGTGTATTTTTGGACAATTTTAGGCAATTTCCCTTTGATTTTCAAAAAAATATTCTTCCACTTCCGGGCAATTTTTCAATTTTGGGGAATTTTCTTTAAGGTATCGGGAAATCTAGCGGAGTCAGGCATGATTCCGACAAATCACTGATTTAAATGTGCGTTTTACCTCTCTGCCTGACTATATAAGATTGGTGCCTAGTATCATATTGTCAACATCATGTCAAGTCGGGTGGGCATGACTGAAATATCTAGCTGAATCGGGCATGGGTCTTGCCAAACTGCTTACCTAAATAAAGATTTGACAATGTTTATAAAAGACCCATGGCTTATTGGTTGTTGGAACAGTTTCTTTAAGGGTGGACTAGACAAATTAAACTGGACAAAGGTTTGTCAGAACAATCTGAAATAAATATAGGTGTACCACAGGGAGGCCCTCTATTTGCTGTACTTTTTACCATCTATATTGATGAAATGATATCAAACGAAAATATTTGTGTGATAAAGTATGCCGATGATACTGCTATTTCATGTAAAATTGCTCAAAATTCTCTTGACTTGTTTTTCTTCTTAAAAATTTGTTCCAGCAAATCAAAACCACAAGCTTAACTGTAGCAAATAATAAGGCCACCGATTTTAATTAAAATAACCAGTCAACCATGCAATAAGGACTTCATCTATTGCTATTATGATTCTCAACACCAACTTCCACAATGGCTTAGGACCAACAGGAGAATAAATACAATGGAGCCATTGATGAGGGAAATTTGATTCTAATTACTTGTGGTTTTCGGAATGAAAAAAATAAAGAGGAAAAGTCTGACCTGATCTGCTTATTTATCATGTTAGGTCTCTCAGTTAATAGCTCCATGGTCTGACTGTTTGAAACTTTAGGAGCAGAACAACTAATGTGGAAATGAGGAGCAAGTGGAGTACCAGTCATTTGTTGATGAAACTGTCAAAATGTGATGAAAAGAACTTGTTGCTAAACCTAAAGGAAATGTGCTTTGTTAACAAAAACGTCAAACATACAGGGCTTTTGAAATAAAAATTAGTTAATATATTTATTCAAGGTACAGAGGTGGCAAAATGCATAAAAACTGATTATCTTGGTGTATGTATTGATGTTGAACTGACTTTTTCCCATCATGTGTCCAAAATTGTTAGTAAAGTTTACTAAATTGTTTTGCGTTTATATACATTTTATCTTTTTGTAATCTTAATGCTAGAGTTAATCTTTTTAAAACAGTTATTAGATTGCAGATTCTTTATGCTGTACCCGTTTGGTATCATTTAATCTTACAGAAAGACAAAGACAGAATCAGGAAAATTTAAAATATACTTCAGAGATTCTTAACTTACATTACCCCAGGCTTGATATTTTAAAGGACAGGGCGAAATCGTAATTCATTGCAATTGACAAAAATCAACAAAGAACAAAACCATCCTTTACACAATGCATTACAAAGTCATCTAACACGTTCAAACAGAAACCTTCAAAACCCTGACATAGTGCCAAACTACAGAATACAGGTTTACACAAATTTATACATTTACCTTGTGGCAATTTACTTACAGAAAGGAGAGTTAAATTACTGCTTTAAACCTCTTATTTAAATTTTTCTTATTTATTTATTAATTCATTATTCATTCATTCTGTATGGGAATGTTTTACCTCAAAACGCGCATAAGAAGAAAAAAATTGCAGAACTAGCTGTGACGTGTTACAGATAACTATAAATAAACTTGGTAGGATTTGGATTGTACCATTATTATGTAGGTTGGTTTTAAGAATGAAGTCATTTAAACAATAGTTGAATACTTTTAGTTTGCACGCAGTGGAGGCCAAGTTCTTTAAGATTTTCTTTGAGGGCTAAAAAATATGGATTATCAACACACATGAAAGGCCGTTTATGTGTGTATATTTATTATACAAAAGTATAATGTGGTTTCACAGATTTGAGAGTGCTTATGCGTAGCGTGGTCATATAGCCAGGATTGTGACTAAATACCAGTGACCGTCAGAGGCTGAGATGACATATGGGAGATGGGCGGTACAGCATGAGGGAGATGGTGGGATGGCATGTAGGAGAGGGTGGGACGGGCTTGCCATGTTTGATGGAATAGCATGCCGAATGTGGGATGTAGGCCAAGTGGAATGGAACTTTAGACAACATTTTATTTAGCCAGTTCCAATGAAATATCTTTGAAGCAAAACAAATTAAATGAAATTTATTGCACACACAACTTCAGTTCAAAAGTTTGTTAGACAAGGCATTACTGATGAGAAACTTCGTTTTAACTCATTTTTCTTAAACAAATGTATGACAAACTGTAGTTGTGGTGAATAGAAAACAATTTTTGAGAATGCAATGATAAGAAAAGATATAAAGAAGTTTATTCCAGATATATAATAAACAGTTAATAATTCATAGAAAAAGTTTAATAAATAGCAGTTCTTGATTTCTGGTATCATAATCATGCAACCTAACGTTGTCATTATGCCTCGCTCTTGCACTTCTTCGATGATTGTTGTCGATAATATTTAAGCCAAATAATGTTTAATTTCTGATGAATACAGTCATATAATAAGAGATATATCTTATTGTAACAAAATATACAAGGAAACTGTCAAAAATGGAAGAATCCGACATTGGAAAACCTTATTCGCCTCTCCACAGAATGTTTACAATACACAAACAACAGGAAACCCTCTGCACACAATAGTACAGTCCATGCAGCTCGGGCGTGCTAAGATTACGTCAGAATTAAAATAAAGGTATACATAAGCGGACGCGAAATGTTTACATTCATTGAAATCTATTTGTTGGAAAGTACGGGCTATTTCTTGCACCAATCACATTGGATTTTATATATATGGTAAATAGATATATGTTAATTGTCAGGCTGTGTGAAATGGACTCCCAAATACTTTCATTCATAAGTTACAAAGGTCAAAGCGGCGATAACCCTGTGAATTCGCTTGCTCTCCCATTGAAAAACAAGAAAAAACACTTTTTATAGTTTACAAAGTACGGTACTTTTTTTTTGAATAATTGAATGAAAATGGTTTGAACGATAGATAATGAATCCAACTTCTCTTTACCGTTTGAAATGGATGGAAATATTCAAAGACTCTTTAGTTATAACGTTTGAAGTGCAAAACATGTGCGATTTTTCAGAGCGTTTTGCACAGTTAAGGAGATTATCGCAAGTGTATGAACCAAACATTCCCATATGACTCACTCACTCAAATATTTACTTTTAATTTCTAATACGTGTTTTATTATGTATATGCATGTACTTTTCCTTTTTACAAATGTTTTAAATGTGGACTGGAATACAATAAATTACAATCGATGGTTCTGCCTGACTAGTATCTCCCCAGTCCTCCCGCCTCATATGGCCATGATAAACAGAGAACAGAGAAAAAGGTCCTATCTGATTTTCTTTCAATTATTAACAAAAAAATTAAAGAAAATTTGGGTAAAAATCATTGGAAATTGGTTAAATTTGGCACCATTTACCAATATTTGATGAAATTTTTTTAAATCCATAGAAAAATGCCCCCAAAAATGAAGGAAATTTTCTGAAAACTGTAGAAAATGACATGAGAATGTAAGAAATCTCCCCAAAATTAAAAAAGATAAGAACTTACTGAAAATCAAAGAAAAAAGTGCCCCAAAATGATGGGAAATTCTCAAAAATTTAAGAAAATTTGTACCTAAATGAAGGCAATTTCCAAATATTGAAAATGGATTTCAAAAAAATTGAAGGAAATTTCCTGAAAATTGAAAAAAATTTACTGAAAATCAAAGAGAACTTGCTCAAAAATGAATAAACCTTTGTCCCAAACATAAATTGAAGAAAATTTACCCTTAAATAAAATAAAGATTGCCCCAAAATAAGGAAATTTTCCAAAAGTTGCACAAGAATGAAGGAAATTTTCCAAAGATTGAAAAAAAATTCCCAAAAATTGAATGAAAATTAAAGAAAATTTACATAAACTGTGACTAAGAATTATCTCATGGTAAAAAAAGTATCATCTGAAATTCGCAAGGTGCCATAGCCCCCCTTTTGGATCCGCTCCTGCTTGCTGCTAAACAATGTCTTTATAGATGAGAATGGAAGTGGGACTGTAGATGAATCATCAGGATTTTCAGATTTTCTGGTCCCAACTGAAGTTCCAATCACAGCAACGATACCAAGTAGACGTAAAGAAACAACAGTATTGGTTGAAGAGGTAACAACAGCTCCAGCCAGCCAACTTGACACAACAGCTGTGGTACCTTTGGCCACCACTGAACCAGAAGGTAATGGCCAATGTAATATCACGATCAGCAAATCACAATTTTTTATTTAATTGATAAATGACTTACAATTCATACCAGAAACAACTTTGTATATTCAAGTATTGATAGATATTAAGCAATATATTTAAAGGTGTTTTTTTTCTTCAACATTTTGCACATTATGAACTTTTAATTTTTATTTCATAATTGTCTTTTTTCGAGAAAGATGAAAATAAGCTTGTTACATTTTTTATTCAAGTAGATTATTTGGTAGATTTAACCCAGCTTAGATTTGTAAAATGAAAATAGTAATGATGTAAAATTGCAGATGCATTCATGTGATTGGCAGGAGTGTATAACAGATATTTATATGAATGTTTTTTTGTTTTTTGGGGTATTATTTTACAAAGTAAAATTGTATATGCATTTATATTATTGACAGTGGTGCAACCAGTGGGGTACCAGTGAAAGAGCTAAAGCCCCTGATTTTAAGTTAAAAGCGACTGGTTTAGTATTGGAGTCAATAGTGTGAATGTTACTGTGATGTTGTCCAACATATTTATACAAATTGCTTTGCCAGTTTGTTTATGTACCCATTAGTTTAATTACAATATGTTTTCAAAGAATACACAAATACTTTGGTGGATATGATGGTGATATTTCTGTGTTATTTTTGTCTAAACTTTATTTGATATTTAAAATGATTTTCTTCAATAAGATATTACCATTTTTTGTCCTAGTGATATGCAATCTTCCAGAAGACAGTGGCAACTGCCGGGACTTCTCCATCTTCTGGTATTTTGATGTTCATTATGGTGCATGCAACAGGTTCTGGTATGGAGGTTGCTTTGGTAACAAGAACAGATTTGCAACAGAGGAAGATTGTAAAGCAATATGTAGCCACTCTGAAGAGGAACTACCCCAAGAAGGTGATGACACTCTGATTGTTAAAAACAGACAGGCAGATGGAAACTTGCGACCATCTCATGCAGTGTATTTTGGGGCATACTTTTAATAAAAATTTGAAACAGGAGTTAGATTTTCAGTCAATTACTATTCCCCCCCTAGGGCTCATATGTTTATGGTTATGCAGAAAGCAAGAGTTAGTACTTCATCAATATTTTCTTGATAAAACTTAAAATGCACAGAGAAAATAGTTGGGAAATTAGAGCTGGGAGCTATGAGTATATGTTCATGATCAAGTTCTAGTAATAAGAGTTTTAAAAATGAAATTTAAGATATTTTGGAGTTATTCTCTGTTTTAACAATAATCATAGAAATTGTACTTCATCTAAAAGAGATTGTTGCATTTACACATTTTATGGTGGCGCTAAACTGAAATAAGCCATTTTGTCTGTATACCTGCTATTTTACCTGCAGATAAGAAAGTAAATGTCACATTTAAAGTTAATTTTGAAAATTTAACTGACTGCAATAGAAGATCTGATTAAATTGGTCAATTTAAAGGCATATACTTGGGTGTATTTTGTATGTTCTGAATTATCTAAGAATTGTTTTTATTATTTTGCAAATGAAATTATGAAGAAGGTAACAAATCATAATGCTTTCATTTTTCTGGCAGCTTTATGTACTCAACCAAAAGATGTTGGTCCATGTAGAGGTTCTATCAATAGCTTTTATTACAATCATCAATCCCAGCAGTGTGAGGAGTTTATATTTGGTGGTTGCCTTGGTAATGCAAATCGCTTTAGAAATTTAAGAGAATGTCAGTTCCATTGTTCAACTTTCCATGAAGGTGAGAAAATGAAGCAAATTATTTGAAATATATCTTTCACCCTCTACAATAGATATTCCTTTTGGCATTTATGTTTATTTCTGTAAATGTGACAATTAATAGAAAAAGATGAATTGTCGCAGGCATATGCGGCGATCCGTGGGGGATGGCGGGAACATGGGACACAAATACACTTATGTCCTCTATAAAAATGAAGCCTTATTTAACAGTATAAAGCCTATATGCTGGCTACACCACTGTTTAGGTTTGTTCCCCCCCCCCTCCCCGTCTCCCATGTTGAAAAGAAATCACTGCCATTGGTTGCATATTTTTTTTTAACAATCTTCTAGTGGATCTTAAGTTCTTCATGGGAAATACCACAATGTTATCTACGATGTGAATTTGTCAAAGTGGTATATTTTTATGAGATTCACTTTTAAACATTTTCAGCTTCAATTTTCATGCTTTTGTAAAAACCTTGAGTTTAAGAACCAAATCAAGGAAAGTGTATATGTTAAGGTGGTAATATGTCTGTTTGTATGACATTTGCATCTCAAGTCATCAAAATACAGCAAAACAATAATCAGCCTCTTTGTTCAATCCATCTACAGTAGCTCATAAAAGTTGATATTTATTTTTTAAAGATCCTTGCAGCCAGTTTTACGATGCTGGCCAATGCGATGGCAATGAGACTAAATGGTTCTATAATCTGTATAACAATGAGTGTCAAACGTTCATGTACAGTGGGTGCGGTGGAAACCCCAATAGATTCCAGACAATAGAAAGCTGTCAGTCACGTTGTGTTTCAGTACCAGATACAACTAAAGCACCTCCCACAACAAAACCCATCACAGAAGTATATGAAGTAGAGAGATCATCAACCACTGAACCTTGTAAGTCATATACATGGATGTTTGGAATATTGTTAGCAAGATTAGTTAAGAAAACATTAAGGATTATGGATAATCACTGAACAGAATGAGCAGGAGGTTGGACTATTTTGTTGGTATTTCCTGAGCATCTTATTTGATTATTTTAGCCAGTAGAGTAGCTAGCATTAAAAAAGTGAGGGGGTCCGAGAAGGTCAATAGCCACCCCCCGCCTCCTCCCCCCCTTCCTCCCTAAAGACGAAGTGTTCAAATTTAACCTACTTTTGAGGGCAATAAAGAAAAAAAGATATAAAAAACAAAGATTATCCCAATTTTTTGAGAATTTACTCAAAAAGGGGGGGGATCCGGACCCCCATCCCCATACCACCCCCTTGTGGCTACATCACTGATTATAGCATTTTCAAACTTTTGTGACATTTGGTATGTAATGCTAACATTTTTTAAACATTGACAGCATTAGTTGAGTGTCATTTTTGACAGCTAAGCATTGCTGACGTAATTGCTACCCAGTTGTAAGATTTGAATTTGAATTAAGAATTTTGTGTTAAGCACAATAGAGATCTAAAACCCTTTAATAGATATTTATTCAACTTTTAAAAACTCAAAAAAATAAAATTTATATTGCCACAATTGTTACACAAGCACATTCCCCCCCCTCATAAATAATTGTGTACTTCCATGACATTTTCCCTCCTTACAGTACCTACTTGTGAGATGCTGCCAGAAACAGGTCCATGCAGGGCATCCAGGAGGAAATGGTACTATGATGCCATAAGGGGTCAGTGCCAGGTCTTTATATATGGAGGCTGCAAAGGAAACAGTAACAACTTCAATTCAGAGGCTGATTGTTATAAAGTGTGTAAGTAGTTGTAGTTTCATTCAGCAGTAAAACTCATGAAATACAAGTACAGTTTGTTTATTGTGTGTATTCTTTTGTAGAACACCTTTGACAGTTTGATATTTTTCTAAATTTATGAAAAGGGAAGTATGTAAGAGGATTATTTTCATTGTAGGATTTTGGTACATTCTTTACAGGTATTTTTATTCATATTTTTCTATGCAGGTGGAGGTCATGTTGAAACCTCAACCAAACCAGGTAAGGTTTTCTCTTGTGTTACTTATCCTAAGCAAGAGTTACAAAAGCTCGCAGCAAAAACATTTTCCGGGTGCATCTGTCATTTTTTTTTTTTTTTTGGGAGGGGGAGGGGGCTTGAAGCCCCTAAAATGCCTCTCATTAAGATGTTCACCTCACTATCTTAGTCTAAAATTGAGGGTTTTGATCCTTAGTTGTAGATTGTGGTCCAAGATTAATTGTTGGCCCTAAATTGTGAACTTTTTTTCAAAATATAAGATTTTTGATCCACAATTGAAGATAATTGGGTCTAAAATTGAAGATGTTTGATCCAAAATTGAAGATTTTTGAATTATAAAATGCCAACATCTCTCTTTTCTATGATTTATTTGAGTTCAGTTAATGATATTTGTAACTTTAATAAAACTTGGGTGGCTGCAGAGCTTTTAGAGGGGACTAAGCAGTCAATACCCCCTTAGACACACTTCTGAAATTGTTCTCTTTTTCCAACTACAAAGTTACAATGATCAATCAATCCATCTTATTCTCAGAAAAAAAAGCAACAATTTTTTTTGTAACATCTTTTTTCTTTGATTTGAACTAAACATACATGACATATGAACTAATACTTTAATGCCTTACATGGTTTGAATAATTTGGAAGAAGTTTTGTTTTAAATTGAAAATAGATTACATGTTACACAATTTGTATTTTCATCTATTACAGAGACAACTGTAAGAATCACTACAGCCCCAGTTAAAGTCACTACAAGAAAAGATGTACCAGGTAATTCACAGAAAGTTGTGTGATTTCGTTTTCATATGAATCAGAAGCAAGTACATGGATCTCATTATGCAACTGCAATGTAAATGAATGACATGTGTATGAAAGCAGCAGGGCAAAAGATTTTTAATTCCTTTAACCTGCTTTGATAACAGGTCTGATTTTAAGAACGATGTTGCATTTGTGGATGAGAGAGCCATGAAACTTTCTTAGCAAGCTTGCACAAGAATGTTTTATTTCTGTTAAGCTCATGGTGCTGAAATTTTGCATAAGAATTTTTTTAATGGCAATTTGATATTTTTTCACTAAAATTTCTATGATAAAATGAGATTACAATACTTCAGCTTCTGTATTAAATCACTTTTATCTTCTGGCAATTAAGGTATCTTGAAGCTTATATTGACTCTGAAAAAAATGTTTAGAAGTAAACTATATACTTAAGGAGCACCATAGACTGAAAAGTGAGGGCGCTCATTTTTGTGTGAATTTTACAGATATATTATCCATAAGTGATCGATAAACTTCATGCCTCCATAGCCCACAGATAACAAGAGGGGGAAGACCACATGAATATTCATATTAACCAGAAAGTAGCTATACCGTTGCATGCTAAATAAACTTTCAATTTTTTGGGGTGACCCCCTAAAAATATGCCCTCGCTTTTCGGTAGTGCTCCTTTAATGAAATTCTTTACTTGAAAGAGGGCAATCACTTAGATTAGTAATGATATAATTTCGAATGGACATTATTAAAAATATTTTTAAGATTAAGCTCCTACATTTTGCAAATTTTAAAATTATTTAATGATGCAATTGGTGTTTGAGAAAGGGGAATTCTGTCTGGGGTAGGGGGTCTTTTTCACACTTTCCATAATTTTAATTCAAATGCATTGTTATAAGAAATTATATTGTAAAGATGGTTACACAGTGACAGAGAATAATATATTTGATATCCGTTTTTTATTCTAGTAAGAACAGTTAAAATTACGCCTCCACCTGTAAGGATCACTACAGGAAGAAAGCTACCAGGTAATGCAAACAATAATTTAATATTTTGTTTAGTTTCACACAGAAAAGAACCTCAACATGGGCATTTCTAAGTAAAAATGTTTAGAGAGATGAACTGCGGTGCAAGAAATGTTCAAATTGAACTTATTTAGCAAACTTGGTTACTTGTGTTGTAAGCAGTTGTAATTGTAAATGTATAACACACTGACTATATATACTGACTATGATAACAATTTCTTAGCTTACAGTTCAGAAAACTCCCAATGTCATAAAATAGTCAAAACAGTTTTCAAGCACATGATAATTATGAGAATTGGAAATCTGTTTTTATCACATGCTACAAAACTTTTGAGTTCTGTTCAGGGTATACTTTTTCCTCAA
The DNA here is from genome assembly GCA_020152595.1 of Chiridota heheva. Taxonomy (NCBI): domain Eukaryota; kingdom Metazoa; phylum Echinodermata; class Holothuroidea; order Apodida; family Chiridotidae; genus Chiridota; species Chiridota heheva. The sequence continues at coordinate 613,201 of JAIGNY010002021.1, forward strand.
AATGTTAGACCTTAGAAACATGATTCTATCCTGATATAACCCCAGTGCGAGTTCTCTTTACCTGCAAGAGAACACTTAAAATGGAGCTGAAATAAGATAACAAATTGAAACAATAAAAGTTGTTCATTTATTAGTCAAACTCACACAGTTAGCTTTGTATAGAGAAGCTTAGATATATGGGAAGCTGCATAGTTGCAAATATCAGGAGAGCAATGTTATCCCCTGAATCAAGACTGTGTACATGACTGAAAGTGGCAAACAAGAAAAAACAATACACACATTACTTGGTATTATGGGCAATTCTTATCTTAAGTTTATATTCATATTGCCAAAGAATAATCTTTCTAAATTTTCTCATCAGAGAGTGAGTAGCTAGTGTTGTTGTATTTATATTAGAATTCCTTCACTTGACCTGAGGACATTGTAGGATAAAATCAGGTAGAATAGTAAATACAAAAACATGGAGAAATATTGAATTCACTTATTTTTCAGATGTTGGTCAGCAGTTTTTCACAGACAGCTATGAAACTCTGGGGCCTCAAACCCGTTGCCAGGCAGAGCGTGAAGACCAAAGTGTAAGAGGTCCAATTGGCTCATTTGTTCCGCAGTGCACAGATGAGGGCCTTTATGAGCGTGTGCAGTGCCATGGTAGCTCTGGCTACTGCTTCTGCATGAATGAGACAACAGGGGAAAGATTTCAAGACAGCTATGTGCAATTTAGAGAACCTGATTGCTCCAGTGAGTCCTAGCTGATTGATCTTAATCAATTATTGTTTTGTGTTGTAATAATTGGTTCAGAAAGATTTCTTGTGAGAAATGGAGGAACAAGATCATGTGATTGAATTATATGAAGGCCATTTATAAGAAATGCGTAGTCCTTTGAATCATGTTCAGATGCCCTCCCCCCCCCCCCCATCCCCACACACACACACACACTTATCTGTGATTGTCTACTACAAGATATGCTGATGGCTACTATACTGATAGCTCCAAGGAAGGTGACAAGACAGCTGCTGCTGCTGTCATCCAAGACATCACCCTCAGTAGCAGACTTCCCGACTACTCATCCATCCTTTCAGCCAAGGCTAAGGCCATTCTCCTCACCCTCAACTTTATTGAGTACTCTCCGCTCAGCCACTGTGCCATTTTCTCCGACTCAAAGGCTGTTCTTACTTCTTTACTCAATCTTAAATGGGATAACCTCACATGCCACCTCCTCCTCCGGAAACTCCTTTCTCCCACCCCCTGCAAGAAAAGTATTTTTTTCTTCTGGATACCCAGCCATGTTGGCATCCCAGGCAATGACAGGGCTGATGCAGCCGCTAAGCTTTCCCTCAACCTCCTTCCTAGCCCTTTTCCCAAAACCCTCTCTGACATCAAACCGCTTATCGCTTCCCTTGTTCGTGACCGCTGGCAAACCTCATGGAACTCCCAAATTGATAACAAACTCCACGTCATCCAGCCCACCATTCGATCAAACCCACCATCCACAACCTCTCCGGTGTTGACAACGTTCACATTACCCGTCTTAGAATAGGTCACACCCACGTCACTCACTCCCACCTCCTTATTGGCTCCCACAACCCCTACAATTTGCAACAATTGCCATTGCACCCTCACAGTCCATCACGTTCTCCTTGCTTGCCCTCTGTACAACCTTCCCAGAGCTTCCCTCGCTGCCCACAACTCAGTAGCCAAGCTCTTCCAAAAAAAACATCTGGATAAAATTATCTCCTTCCTTCATCTTGCTTCCTTCTACAACCATATTTAGTCCTCCTTCCCCACCCCTCCCTCTCTACATTATTATTCCACCGATACACCTCTCTCGATCCCAGCTTCCTGGCTTCTAGTTCTTGTGTTTTTCTCAATCTCCCCCTGTTTACTCTCTTTCCTACCTCTGGAATTATCTAACCTCTCAGGCACAATTTGACCCTTGCTGTTGTGGTGCCGTTAAACTCTCATCAAACAAACAACAAAATATGCCAATTTGACCCCTTTCATTTGTTAGCCCCCACTTATTTTACTGGCCACATCTGGAAATATTGTTCAGTAAAAAGTTTAGATTCTATGTGTTTTAGATGGCACCTATTATGATGGCACCAATTACGGGAGCACGACATTTCTGTGGCACCATTTCAATCAAAAAATAGTTTTATTGATTAACTTTTAATTTTTGCTTTGTCCACCTATCGTGCCTTCATTTAGCAATCAAGCTAGAAGTGTCATGCTTTCATTCTGTTACATAATTGATCAAATTCTCACTTCTATGGCACAACGCAGCCTCAAAACTTGTCACAAGCCCAAGACAAAAGTATGATTACACTTCAAATTCTGCAAATTTGTTTGAAAGATAGTAAATTTACAACAGTGATCATCTTGTTTTGTCATTTGTAGATTATTATAGGGGATTCGTTCAGAGCCCATCAATCAAGTACATCACTCAACAAAATCAGAGGACAACAACGTACTCACCGTCGTGGGACATTGATGTCGATGTAGAAGTGCTGACCCTTAATTTCCATAACGATTTTGACCAAGACTTCACTCCATCACCAACACTTGTACCAGTACAGCAATCAACCGCTGCCCCTCATGTGAGGGACGAAGTGGCCTCAACCACCCAGAAGGAAGGGGTCTCAACCACCAATAATGTAGAAGAGGTTAACTGCTCCGAGACCCAGTTTGGCTGCTGTCCTGATGGGATCAATGCTGCGAGTGGAACCAACTACATTGGATGTACAGGTCAGTATGATTTGATAATGATATAACAATGACAAGAAAGGACAGTAAGAAAGTGGGCAAGATCTTTACAGTTTCAGATAATAAATACAACGGATTTGACTGTTTAGGAAATGTTCTAAAGCAGTGGCATTGATTCATTTTTAACATTGTTAGGGAGGATGGGGGGAAGGAACACCCATACAGCAGTGTAGCCAGCATGAACAATTTAAGGGTCCTAGGCCTTCTTCCAAGACAGAAGTATTCAAGTTTAGCCCACTTCTGAAGGCAATCTTTTTCAAAAGCAACTTAAAATATATAAAAGAAAACGAGGGTTATCCCAAAATTTTAGAGAAAACAAATCTTTAATAATTGTGTCGGTATAGAGCCCCCATTCCCATGTCACTGAACCCAGAGGAGTGATGAAGATTTCATGCTTCTGTTGTCACAAAATGGCTTCATATGTTTTCATTAAAAGTATTGAATAAGAAATATTTACTTCTTATAAGTTGAGTTCAGCTTCCCACCCTAGTGTTCACGATTTCAATCAATATTTGCATCAGAACCATGAAAAAGATCGAACTTCAATATTCTTACAAATTAAAATAGTTTTTAAGTTTTTTAAGGAGCCAAGATGAAACATTCAACAAATTCTGGACAATATTTACTTTTATTGCTTCAAAGACTCCAGAAAACTCATATAGTTGCATATACCCCCACCCCATCTCCAATATATTTATTTAAAGTAAAACTGACAAAGACCTGTTCTATATTAAAGAATGTGCAGCCTCCACACCAATGTTTTCTTTCAAGTGCTGATGTATATTTTATTATATCCCTCGAAATTGAAAAAATGAATTATCACGTGAGAATTTCTGTTAGCGTTTTAAATAATAATGAAATACGTTTAACATGTTTACATAGTAAGTTTTATATCTCCTTTCAACCTTTGTTGCTCTTAATTGTGTAGCAGCATTATGTTGTAAGGGGGAAGCATTCATCTGTAGGGGGCAATTCTATAACAGTAGAACATAAAAAAGATTGGAACAAACAAATTATAGAATTTTCCACATTGCCTAATGTTCGTTCTTTATTTTAAGGGAATGTTCTTTAACAGTGAAAGCCTTGCACATGAAACTCGATTGCATATACAGAACTGCAGCATTATATGACCAAAGAACACTGATGTAAAAAAGCAATAATTATCTGAAATGAGGCTATATACCTTTGCTGGTATTAAACCAAATCTAAAGGTTGTAAGGTATGGGGTTTAAAGATTGAGCTATCCCATTGTATATGAATCATCATTTTGATTATACTACTGGCAATTGGGGAGGCGGCAGGGTTCCATATTTAAAACATGGGGGGGACAAGAGGCAATTTTTTTCCAAAACCATACTGAATTTTTCAAAATCCAGGTAATGGGATATGTGCCCCTGTCCCCCAACCTCGTGAATTACGGCCCTGCCAATCAACTGCTAAACTTACTCTTTTGTAAAGGTGTGAAATATTCATTTTCTGATCTTCATAAAGCACAATGTCATATCAACATATGCAATGCTAGCACGTGGTGGAAGAGTGTGCATCTGGACTATCATTCAACGATCACGTGACTTGTTTTGCTTTAAAGGGCAAATTAACAAATGGCGGTAAATTCAGATAACTGATTGCCAATCAACCACGGGTAGGTTTTGAAACCCACTTTTAAAATGCAGATAAACATGCACATATGCAGTAATTTGCAAAAAAGTAAATTGCCCTCCAAGATAGTTGCTTCACGTGTGAGTTGCGCGGGATTTGGGAACACTCTTGACCCGGGGCTTGTGTTCTCTTTTGACGCCCCTGTCCAAGATTACAAGTTGATATGCGCGATAATGTGTGTGGCATTATGTGAAATAAGTTAATATCTTACTTTATATATAACTCTTCAGAGAGGGGAAAGTATACAACGAATGAGCCAACCAAGGATTGATTGTGACGCCATAAAGATAATAATAACAAGATAACAAAACTATAGGAAGTTTATCCAATGAAATGCGAAATTAATTTACTCAGATAGATATATAATAACAAAATCAAAAATCAAATGGGCCATATAGGCTTTACATAAGGCTTCATGTTTGGGTGGGACATAAGCATATGCGTCCCCCCAACAAAATTATTAGGGGACCCCTGGGATCGCCGCCTATGTTCTGAAGAATGTTTGTTATCCTAGATATTTGTACTTCATAAAGAACATCCTGTTTTGAGGATGTGACATTTTTTGTTACAAGGAAACACATTTTACATTGATGAAAGGAGCATACAACAAAGGTTTACACAGATCCCCCACCCCCCAACTCTTTCAAAAATGATGTTTTGAAGTTTAGACCCTTCAATTTTTAGACGTTTACATAAAAAGTCACGGTTGGGCCCCTACTTTTGTGATGCTGGCAACTCCCTGCAATCTGGTAATTAGAGTAATACATCAAATACATTTCTGTACTGTTACACTTCATACAGATGTGTCACCCGCCATCATCCAGCTGGACAGTACCAACATCTATACTGCCAAACTAGGTTCCACAGTGGAGCTAGTGTGCCAAGTAGTGGGTACTCCTGCTCCTAGTGTCTACTGGCTCCGTGATGGGTTGAGAATAGAGGAGTTGGCCGACAACAGAATTTTGGCAGTTGGGGGCCGTCTAAGGATCCAGGGAGTTGTTGCGTCAGATGTTGGGGCTTACGAATGCAATGCTTTCAATGGGGTGGGGTCCATCTCTACTGCAGTTTTTGAACTGGATGTTCAGCTGAGTGAGTAAATGTTATTTGCTTGTAAGATGGTGGTTGTGATGTGCTGAAACCTTTTGTGTTCAAAATTTAACAAAATATGAAAGACTATATATTAGAGCAGGGATATTAGACTAATGTTACAAGAAGAATATGCCTCAGGGAATAAAGAAAAATTAGATGAACATATTTATTTATTAGTAGTATTTTGAGCAGGAAGGAAAATTATCAAACATATGTCTGAGTTAATGTAACTTTGTGAATATTCACGTAATTAGCATAGGCCTAGGCATACACTAAGGTTGATAACATCAGACGGTTAGTAGCGTTAGGATATGTAGGCTTGCACTGAAGCATTCCCATTTCCCTGCACTTCCGGTACAACTTAAAGATTTAATTTACTTGTATTTTAGTGGCGTCCTGTATCGCAAATCCTCAAGAAGATGTCAGAAAAATAAGTAAAATAAAATCGAACTTCTTTCACCAATAAAATCCGAGGATCTGTTTGTCTGTGTCAGTTAGCCAGTGGTAAACATTTGTCACCTTTGGACCTCGTTGTTTCTATGGTTTGCCTCAGGCGATACTATGACGCCACAGATGTTTTTACAGCGAGGGAGACTGTGTGTGTGTGAAGCGTGTGTGTTAGTATGCAAGTGTTGTGATGTGCGTGAAGAGTCAGTTTTAAGCATGAAAATAGGTTTAAATTTAAGTTTGATTATTAGGATTCTAAAAATCGTTTTACAGAAATTAATTTGAGAGATTGATTGAGATACAAGTGTGAGTGGACTGGTCGATGATTGTATGGTGTAGTGAATGAATTTGGATTTATTAAGAGATTAAGGTAATATTATTTTTATATAATACTGGGCAGTATTTGGTATTGTGTATTTGGCCTTTTCTTTTACTTAAATAAATTTTGTTGGTAAATCACATTTTACATTGTTCTGTGTCGTTTTAATTCTGTAATTGCTTTCCTTGGAGTCACCATACTTTTAGGGAGAAAGCTAGTGCATAAAAGAAGCCCTCCTGTTACACTGGTGTCAAAAGTGTTGGTGTACTGGCACAGTTACACAATTGAATTGAATTGAATTCACAGGGCAGTGCACAATTTTATAATTTTATTTAGAAAGTGTACATGTAGGTGCAGGGATTAGTTGTGTACAGAATTTTCTTGGAGGCTTATCTGCTGGAGTACAAATTTTATTTTGATTCAGTTGATTTGAATATAAATTAAGTTAATGGAAGATTCCATCACACAAAATAATCCAATCAAGGCCAAGAGTAATGGGGACCACATTAGTCATGCTAAAGAGAACTTAAAAAACTCCTCCTGTTACTCTAAGAACGAATGGACACTTGGACTTTTTGTTGCAACAGTGCTATTTGTGGGTTTAATTTTATTGTTTTAAAGAGAAGTTTGTTAATCAAGACAATTTTAAATGAGTTGGTGACAACTACATTGGATGCACAGGCCCATATGTCTGGATAATGATATTGTAATGGCAGAAAAGGACTAAGAAAATGGTCAAGACCTTTACACATTATCAGATAATAAATACAAAGGTTTTGACTGTTTAGGAAATGTTCTGAAGTGAGAATGAATAAACACTTGTTCTTTTGTTACAATAGTGCTATTTGTGAGTATAATTTGATTGTTTTGAAGAGAAAGTGTGTAATCAGGCAATTTTAAATGAATTTGGTTAACTGGAAAACATTGCCAATTTTTGAGATCATCAGACACCAATTTGGCATGAGTAGTCAGTCAATTTAGGCTGTACCATTATGATCCCCACCATATTTAGAACCTTTAGAATGATGTCCTCACCTTCCTTTCATCTTCCAGTGTATGTGGGGAACTTATTATGTTGTTTGGATATCAGAGAAATAAATGTGCTGTGTTGGGTGAAATAATTCATAACCAAGAACTTTATATTAATTTTTTTTGCATAATCATTGTTTGATCATTAATTGTTAATATGCATATTTTCAAACTATTAAATATAGAGATAAAATTAAGTGTACTTCTTACACTGTTACTGGTACGTTGTTTTTCAAAACGTTATTACCGTACCTCTTGGCCATATTATTATGATGTTAAAGATTCAGTGGGATACAGACCAAGCAATTGAGTGTTAAATATTTCTTTTACAGCAAGTAGACCAGGAGGCTACACAGGAAGAGCAATGAAGGTCATAGTTCACAAAGGTAAAAATGCCCTATTACCTTGCAGCAGCATGCCCAACAGGTATCCTGTAACAATCTATTGGCAATCAGACAAAGAGTCCATACCTCAGGATGATGAGAGATTACAGTTCTTGAGAACAACACATTAAGCATCAGAGATGTTCAGCTGGGAGATGCTGGAAGCTACATGTGCACAGGTCGCACAACATACAGCACAGTACTCAGAAAGTACTTTACTCTTATAGTGCAAGGTAATACCATAAACCTGAAATATAATACAGTTTTGTAAATACTTGCAAAGTTAATCAAATGAACCATATTTGATTTATCATAGCATATTGTGAAAAGAGCATAAGTGTGCTTATTATTTAAACTGAAGAATATTTGTATATTGTATAATTGAACTTCTTCCTTAGATCATGCAGTTGTTTTTGAGCCACTTATGATTCAAATAATTTATGTGTTTTATTTCTTTCTAGTGTATATGATTGATAAGAAAGCATAAATAACAATCTCACAACAATTTTGCAGTAATCCCTTAATCTATCTTGGCTATGGTCCAGCCCTTGCCCCACCCTTCCCCTCTCCTTCCTTCCCGCACTTCCTCTTGAAGCAAACTCAATTTATCTTGAAATCATTCAATAACAGTTGCCCGACCCACACCAAGTCTTGCAAGTAAGTTACATGAATATGCATAACTATGGACAACATATATGGATGTAGGTATTTAACTTTTGCAGCATAATAACTGATATTAGCTACTAAGGATTTTTTAGCAATATTGGTGTGCTTTTAGATTGATGCAGCTATTAATTCATCATTTTTTAGCTGATGTTGAAATCTACATCAAGCCTCAGAATGTAGGTGCCTCATTTGGGGATACTGTGGTGTTTAAATGTGCCAGCACTGGCTCCCCAAAGCCCACTGTTTACTGGTACCTGGATCATGTAGATGTCATCAACTCAGGGAGGAGGCATATACAAAGTAATGGAGATTTAGTCATCAGTGGTAAGAAGAACTCATTTATTTCACTTAATATTAGCTCAATTCTTTATGTAGAAAAGATGCACTTAAAAATGAAAAAAACTGTTAGCCTGCTGCATATTTCATTAGAGTAGTTTTAGCATGGATAGAATTATCTACTGATGATGTGTATTACATTTATTCGTGCTTTATTAATTAATTATGTGTGCATCTTAAAATTGTTGTTTCGTGTTTTGGAATCATTCAGTGCACTATTACTATTGTAAAGAGTAATGTGTTGCAAAATCAGTGGTTTCTTTATCAGAGTGCTTGAGCACGATATCAACCTCCTGGAACACCCGATCCCCACCTGGTGGTCCTGATTTGAGTAAGGTGTAAGAATTGGTATTAAGTGTTTTCTTTAGGAAAATATGCCATCCTGAACTGGAAAACATCCCTAGCTGCCAGTGGACAAGCATTGGTTGCAATCAATTCCCTTGGAGTTTAGTTTTGATCAGGGGTGTAGCTATACTTTTTTGGGGAAAATTAGGGGCAAGATGTTGGATGTTTTGAGGAAAAACTTTAGGAATTTTAAAGGAAAACATCTTTGGATATTTTGAGGAAAAAGCTAAGATATTTTTAGGAAAAAGTACGCTTTTTTTAGGAAAAACTTCAGGAATTTTGAAAAATAAGTCAGAAATTTGTTAAATGCTTAAAGGCCTGACTTGAAAATTCGGTTTTGGGAAATTTTGTGATCCTTTTTGCCAAAATGGCTGGTGAACTACTAAACTTTAAAAGACTGATCGCTTTCATCCGGATTACCAAAACAATCCAACATACTGAATATTCTATTGTGCAAATTTTCAGACATTTTGGATATTTTTGGCCAGATTTTTTCTAATTACCCCGCTGCCACCCTCACTCCTCCCTTAGCTACACCACTGGTTCTGACCATGGGCATAGCTATCAGTGCTATGTTGTATTTGGACCTTATGCACATGGCTTACTTAGCTTATATCTTGCCCCAATATATACAAGCTAACTATGGACCTTTCCATTGTGTTCAGTATTCTGACATAGATTTGTTCTGCTATCTTTGTAAATGATGATTTTTCTTCTCAGGTGTAAGAAATACCGATGCTGGATTGTACATGTGTGTCGCAGCCAATGGCATCAGCTCTAAGTCAGCAGAAGCAGTTTTAGCAGTCTTTGGTGAGTTACTCACATTTTAAATTCTTTACTGTTCACATATTTTGATTCTGATGCTTTAAGATAAACCCAAAAGGCTAGGAAACTCTATCCAAGAATTTTACAAAATATGGATGCTAATAAAATCCGTATCTATACATATTTTTGTCTTAATTTTTTAAATTCATTTTGTTAACACTTTTATCACATAAATGATGATATCTCCAGATATATGCAACTACCTACTTCTTATTTCATGTGGTTCTAAGCTTGTTTTATAATTTGAATAATCCACAATTTGATTTTGAATATTTTCTCCTTTTGTTGATTAGGTTCTTTGACATTTCCAAAATTCTTTAGTGTATTTTTGGTTCGCATGCGAAGCATAATGTGAGCCTATGTAATGGCGATTTTGTCCGTCCAACCATCTGCAGTTTTTTCCTGAGATTTCTTTAGAATTATTAAAAAAAAAAATTTAAGTTCCTCAGAAAATGTTAGTTTCTCCAGAGTTCCTCAGAAAAAGTTAAAGTTTCTTCAGATATCTTTATGGAAGGTTAGAATTTCCTTACAAAATTTTAAAAAATTTCAGAGATTCTTAAGACAGGATTAAAGGCAAGTTTCCTTAAAAAGTCTACTAAACATTTGATATTTCCTTAGAAGATAACTGTAAAATGATATAATTTTCCAATATTCTTCAGAGATCCTCAAGCATCTCTCTTGTAGCACTTGAGATTTAAAATCCTTAAAATTCTTCAAAATGTTTGGGCACCAACAGTTGTATTAGGCATGAATATTTAAGTCCTCATTTATTATTGTGGTCATTTGCATAAAGTTGCTACAGTATATAAACTGACCATTCCTTTTTATTTAGTATGCTTAGGGGTGTGACAGGATGTGAATGCATATGGACATAGGGAGGGATGCCATGTGAGTCATGGATGGGGGCCATATGGGACATGGATGGGGGCCATGCGGGACATTTTATATATACCATGTGATATACACCAAGGGCTATCTCAGGCATAATTATTTGACTCTTTTTTTTTTTTTTTCTTATTCAACAACTCATTTGCATATAAGCTATCATATGAAGTGACACTTTATACAAATGTTAGTTTTTTGAGAATTCCTCAGAAAATGTCAAGTTTCTTCAGAGTTCCTCAGAAAATTTTAAAGTTTCTTCAGATATCCTTATGGAAGATAAGAATTTTCTTACAAAATGTTAGTTTTTCAGAGATACTTAAGACAGTATTGAAGCCTAGTTTCCTTAAAAAGTCTACTAAACATTTGATATTTTTTTAGAAGATAAATGTAAAATGATATAATTTTCCAATATTCTTCAAAGATCCTCAAGCGTCTCTCTTGTAGAAGTGGAGATTTAAAATCTTTAAGAATCTTTAAAATATTTCAGCACCAACAGTGTGACAGGATGTGAATGCATATGGACATAGGGAGGGATGCTATGTGAGTCACAGTTGTATCAGGCATATTAATTTAACTCCGCCTTTATTATTGTGGTCATTTGCATAAAGTTGCTACATTATATGAACTGACCTGATTTTTGGTTTGCATGCGTAGCATTATGCAAACCTATGTAATGGCGATTACGGCCGTCCGGCCGTCGGGCTGTCCACATATTTGTCCTGAGATTTCCTCAGAAATGTTAAAGTTTTTTGAGAATTCTTCAGAAAATGTTAAAGTTTCTCCAGAGTTCCTCAGAAAAAGTTAAAGTTTCTTCAGATATCCTTATGGAAGGTTAGAATTTCCTTATAAAATGTTAAAGTTTTTCAGAGATACTTAAGATAGGATTGAAGACTAGTTTCTTTAAAAAGTCTACAATACATTGATATCTTATTAGAAGATAAATGTAAAATGATACAATTTCCAATATTCCTCAGAGATCCTCAAGTCTCTCTTGTAGTACTTGAGATTTAAAATCTTAAAATTCTTCAAAATCCTTAAAATTCTTCAAAATATTTGGGCACCAACAGTTGTATCAGGCATGATTTTTTAAACTCCACCTTTATTATTGTGGTCATTTGCAAAAGTTGCTACAGTATTATGACCTGACCAGACTTTTTTATTTAATATGCTTAATCAGGGAGTGACAGAATGTGATTGCATATAAACATAGGGAGGGATGCCATGTGGGACATGAATGGGGGCCATGAAGGACATGATTTACCGTGTTATATACACCAAGGTCTATATCAGGCATAATTATTTGATTCCACCTTTTTTTCTTATTCAACAACTCATTTGCATATAACTTATTATATGAACTGACACTTTAATACATAGTATGCTCAATCAGGGACTGTGATAGCTAGGAAGAGACTTCTTATGGAGCTTATGGAAAGTCATGTGAGGCATAGGGTGGGATGCCATGTGGGATGCCATGTGGGACATGGGTTGGGATGCTATGTGGGACATGGGGTGGGATGCCATGTGAAACAGAGTGGAATGCCACGTAGGATATGTGGTGGAATGCCATGCAGGACATGGGGTGGATTGCCATGGGATGGAATGTCATGTGGGACATGGGATGATATGGGATGGAATGTGGGACATGGCGTCCCACCCCATTTCAACAATTCATTTGCATATAAGTTATCATATGAACTTACACTTTCATACATAGTATGCTCAATCAGGGACTGTGATAGCTAGGATGAGACTTCTTATGGAGCCAATGGGATGTCATGTGGGACATGGCATGGGATGTCATGTGGGACATGGAATGGGACGCCATGTGGGACATGGGGTGGGATGCCATGTGGAAAAGGGTAGAATGCCATGTGGGACATGGTGGGATACCACGATTAACACAGAGTGTGACATAGGTTAGGATGCCATGTGTGACATAAGGTAGGATGCCATGTGTGACATAGAGTAGGAGGCTATGTGTAACATAGGGTAGGAGGCCATGGGGACATGGGTTGTGGGACATGGGATGTGATGCCATGTGGGACATAAAGTAGGATGTCATTGGGACATTAGGAGGGATACCATGTGCAACATATGGTGGGATGCTATGTGGAACATCAGGTGGGAAGTCACTGGTGTGGGACACAGGGAGGGATGCCATGTGGGACATAGGGAGGGGTGTCATGTGGTACATAGGGTTGGATTAATGTGGGACATACATGTAGGATGGAATTCATGTGGGTCATAGCGTGGGATGCCATGTGGGACATATGGTGGAATACCATGTGGGACATATGGTGGAATGCCATGTGAGACACTGTATGGTGGTTTGCCATGTGGGAGATATGGTGGAATGCCATGTGGGACATGAGGTGGGATGTCATTTGGTACATGGGATGTGGGACATAGGGTGGAATGCATGTGGGACATGGGATGCCATGGGGTGCCATGTGGGAGATGGGATGCCATGTGGGACATGGGATGCCATGTGGGACATGGGATGCCATGTGGGACATGGGATGCCGTGTGGGACATGGGATGCCATGTGGGACATGGGATGCCATGTGGGACATGGGATGCCATGTGGGACATGGGATGCCATGTGGGACATGGGATGCCATGTGGGACATGGGATGCCATGTGGGACATGGGATGCCATGTGGGACATGGGATGCCATGTGGGACATGGGATGCCATGTGGGACATGGGATGCCATGTGGGACATGGATGCCATGTGGGACATGGGATGCCATGTGGGACATGGGATGCCATGTGGGACATGGGATGCCATGTGGGACATGGGATGCCATGTGGGACATGGGATGCCATGGGACATGGGATGCCATGTGGGACATGGATGCCATGTGGGACATGGGATGCCATGTGGGACATGGGATGCCATGTGGGACATGGGATGCCATGTGGGACATGGGATGCCATGTGGGACATGGATGCCATGTGGGACATGGGATGCCATGTGGGACATGGGATGCCATGTGGGACATGGGATGCCATGTGGGACATGGATGCCATGTGGGACATGGGATGCCATGTGGGACATGGGATGCCATGTGGGACATGGGATGCCATGTGGGACATGGGATGCCATGTGGGACATGGGATGCCATGTGGGACATGGGATGCCATGTGGGACATGGGATGCCATGTGGGACATGGGATGCCATGTGGGACATGGGATGCCATGTGGGACATGGGATGCCATGTGGGACCTAGTGTGAGATACCATTTTTATAATTGGCTGGGTCATACGATATGAGTGTCAATTTGCATGGGCATACGAACCATGACGGTATTTACCGTTCTAGTCTTACATTGACACCTAAGTGTTTTCATTTTTTGTTGTAAGTCTCATTAGATAGTTTTTTAATGCATGTTGATAACATAAAAGAAAGCTCTTTTTTGGTTTAATTTTTTAAAGGAAAGGTATTGTGTCATAAATGTATTCAGAAGTGAGCGTTGCCATGTAGGTAACGTCACTTTCGTTTTCTCAGTTTTCCTTATTGATTGCAGGAAATCTGTGATGATTTCGATAACGAATGTAGGCCCCTATGTTTGGTCTGGCGGATGTCTGATCAATAACATCACAGATTTCTTGCGATCAATAGGGAAAATTGTAAACCAGAAGTGGCATTGCAAGCACGTTGGCTTTCACTTCTTATGTATTTATGGGACAATACCTTTCCTTTAACTACTTCATCATTGATTGTACTGTAAAGTGCTTTGGGGTTTTTGTAACATTGTTTTAAATATTCAGATATACTGTATCAGTTTTGTATAATTATAATAATTTCCATTTATCATACCACGGTTTAGCACAGCATATATATTTTTTATGAATAACCCTTCACATTATAATGGTACCAGTTGAAACTTTCTTTCACTAATTTTAATATTTAGAAAATTAATACTTCTGCAGCTGTCATTTAACTTTCCTGTGTGATAATGAAACAACTGGGGAATGTTTGTCAGATTTTTTTAAAATAGATATAAATTTGATGAACAGTTGTGAAGATATAGAGTGTAACCTTTTAATGTTCTTGCGCATTGGTGTTATGTATACCACATACTTCAGGAGTTTAATCTTAAGTGTACATAACACAGCCTGTAAATATTATGGGTGTACCACCATGTGACGGATTATCAAAAACTCAACACAGTATAAACAGTATATTGTATATTTATTAGTGAGAAAATTAATTTGCCCTTATAACTTCTAAAAAGTATTATGCATAACTGATATAACCATTCTCATTTAACATATGCTGATGACTATACTGATATGTGTCATTGCTATTAACACTTCTTAGCTCGCCAAAAACAAAACTTGATTCCAAATTTAATTGTCAGTGCACTAGGAAATTGGTTTTTATTCAATTATTGATGTGAAATTTGTGACATGCAAATTGAAATTTCGCATCAGCACAATGCTTCCATACATATGATCTACTTATTTTGAATGCTAAAGTGGCCATCTTCCATTGATTATGCTAAAGTAGCCATCTTCCATAGATTATGCTAAAGTGGCCATCTTCCATAGATTAGGCTAAAGTAGCCATCTTTCATAGATTATGCTAAAGTGGCCATCTTCCATAGATTATGCTAAAGTGGCCATCTTCCATAGATTATGCTAAAGTGGCCATCTTCCATAGATAATGCTAAAGTGGCCATCTTCCATAGATAATGCTAAAGTGGCCATCTTCCATAGATTATGTTAAAGTGGCCATCTTCCATAGATAATGCTAAAGTGGCCATCTTCCATAGATAATGCTAAAGTAGCCATCTTTCATAGATTATGCTAAAGTGGCCATCTTCCATAGATTATGCTAAAGTGGCCATCTTCCATAGATCATGCTAAAGTAGCCATCTTCCATAGATTATGCTAAAGTGGCCATTTTCCATAGATTATGCTAAAGTGGCCATCTTCCATAGATAATGCTAAAGTGGCCATCTTCCATAGATAATGCTAAAGTGGCCATCTTCCATAGATAATGCTAAAGTGGCCATCTTCCATAGATTATGTTAAAGTGGCCATCTTCCATAGATTATGCTATAGTGGCCATCTTCCATATATTATGCTTTCCAAAATAAATCCCCATGAGCCATTAGTTGTTCTGCTCTTTAAAGTTTGAAAAAAGTCAGACCTGATTTGAAAAATAAGCAGATTGGGTCAGACTTTTTCTCTTTATTTTGTTCATTCTAAAAACCACAAATAATTAGATTCAAATTTTTCTTATCAATGGCTCCATTGTATTTGTTCTCCTGTTAATCTTGAGTTGTTGTGGAAGTTGGTGTTGAGTATGTACTAGCAATGGATAAAGTTCTTATTGTGTGGTTGAGTGGTTATTTTGATTAAGATAAGTGACGTAATTAGTTGCTTCAGTAAGTTTGCTGGAACAAATTTTTAAGAAGATGGCCAAGTCATGCCACTTAAAATCACATTGAAACTCTTTTAAAAGAGAATTTGCTCATACATCAATTAGTACAATTTTGTTGTTTACCCTTTTAATTTTGTCCTCAACAATACTGTAGTCTTGTTGTCCAGGTTATAATATTCTTTTCTTAAGCTGTTAAGTAACCCTGGGAATATTGTCCAATGATCGTTTATCTTACCTATCTCATGATCTTAGTAATAATCTTCAAATTTTCTTATTATTAATCTAATGTTTTGTCTTCATTTCTCATGCTTTCAATATAGAAGTGTCTTCCTTGGATGAATCATCTCATATCATTCCCCTGCCAAATTCACCATCAGACCCTCCCACTTCATCTATTCAACCACCTACCACACCGAACATCACCACACCACCTGCCACAACCTCCAATCTAACCCGCATCATATCATTTCCACCCCTCATTACATCAACTTTACCCCCTGGCACTTCATATCCACCATCCACCTCTCCAGCTTCACCCCCTGGCACCCCAACTCCACCTTCAAGCCTCTCAAATTCGCCCCTCAGCACATCATTGCAATCTACGATGCAGGAAACTTCACCTATATCTGTATATGATAGTAAGCCACTTGCCTGTTAGATTCCTTGGGTGTTGTGACATTTTATTTATTATTTTCCCATTTTGATGTGGTTTTTATTAAGTTTTTCTTGCTATAGTTTTTGTATATATTTTCTTATTGTGCATTGTTATAACCTGTGCATTAAATCCCATTAATACACAACCATGATTATTTGGTTTATTCCATTTTCAAACAGGTTATATTTTTAATAAATTGATGAAATATATGTCAATTTTTATTGTTTTTCATATTTGTTTTTTTATGCATTTTAAACAATCTAACACAAAATTCATAAAAAAGATTAACATTTTGGCATTTTCTTTATATGCATATTTCATGCAGAGTTCAAAGAACTTTGCACTCACAATTGACCATCCTAAAGTTAATCCATTCTACTCTGGCCAAAGTCCATTGCTCTGTGCATTAAATATGCATATAAACACTGCCTTAACAATAATCTTTAAATATGATTTATTTTGGTCGTGGTTCTTTTTTTTTCATGCTGTGATGTTTATACAAATTATTTTTGATGTGGAATAGTTTAATAAGACTTGTTTAATGTTTGATGTGATTTATTTGACAAACAGTGCATATATCATATGGTATTTGGTGTCTTAAGTAATGTGAACACTATGCACAATTATTTTTGCATTCCCTCATCAGCAAGACATTTGTCCAAAAAAAGAATCAGTAGTTTCGTTCTTTAGAAATTTTGTAGCCAAGAAAGAAAGTTCACTTGATAAAAGGACAAAGAAAAAATGCACAAAAAAAAAATCAGCAGTTAGTACGCCAACAAAAAACGTTCAGTGGATGAGGATAATGAAAATGATATTAAAAAATGACATTATTGCATTTTGAGTGAAACTTCATTGGATTCAGTGGCATAGCTAGACATTTTGCAGGGATGCAAAAGAATTTCCAAATCCAAGCTATTGTTTTCCTTGAAGTCCTCTTTCTTACTCTGTCACCAGAAATTTTGAAGAATAGTCAGAAAATTTGCTAACTATAAATATAACCCTAAATTTCCCCAAATACTGAAGATTTTTGATTTTAGAAAATTATTACATGGTCATAATTTTGAAAATGGCAAACCATTATTTGAAAAAAAAAAGTGAAATAAGTGAGATCACAAATCAGAAAATGTTATGTTTTTACCCAGTAAAATCCAACATACCATTACTAAATTTCTTCTATTAAACAAATTTTCAGACTTTAAAATTTCTGGTTAAGGGGGAAATAAACAATTACCTCAGTGACTCAAGAATGGGTAAAATTGAAGGAAAACTCCAAAAGGAAAACACTTTTCATCTGAGTCCATCCATAAATTGCAAAATGAAATTGTGTGGAGAAATTTGATGGTTTTACCATCGCTCCTTTTGTGTGAGATAAAAAAAAGGGAGGTTAAGAGTGATAATAGATGCAAACTTCTTTTCCCTTCCCACAGATTATGCAGTTTTGTTTATAAGCAGATCCACTAGTTTCCGGGAGGGGGCCCTCCCCTTTCTTCTCAGTCAAAAACTCTTACTGTCATTCTCCAAAATATGCATGCAAATTCAACTGTGTTGAAAGCCTGGCTTAAACTCATTAACTTATTTATTTTTGTTAACAGGTGGTACAGACAACCCAAACTGTGTTGACCAAGATGAGTTAGCCGACTGCCAACTGGTCTTACTAGCATCATTCTGCAATATGGAGCCATTTAGTGAATATTGTTGTAAAACATGCAGAGATAATAACTTTTAATGATTCCTCATTTTTTACCTTCTCAAATTTGTGCTTATGTGAGGGGGAACTTTTGAGGAAGATTGATCAATTGTGGGCCCTCTGCTAGCAGAGGCAGTAAAATGCCACAAAGAGAGGCTCTGAGTGTCATATATTCATTTGTTTGTGTTTGAATGTGTCTGGGAATCTGAACTTTTCCATGCCTGTAGCTACATCACTGCATGGGCATATAACCATAGTACCTATATCTCCGAGAAATCATGTATTTTATATCTTGAAAATTGTTGCCAATTTTGTCACTGGCTGCCGCATCATTTTGGCAAAGTCATCAGGCCCAAAGCCAGGAATTTTTGCAAGGGGGCACACACACTTAACAAGGGACACTTGGACAAATTCTCCATATAAGCATTGTGTTATATATATATTTTTTTTTTTCACAAGTGGGTCACATATACTCGGAAGGGGGTGCACAGCCCCCCATGCTGGTTACATGCCTGAAGGTCATATGCATTAGACATTCCTCTAATCTGATCCTCTGAAGATGACATTCATCATGGGTGACAATTTTGCCATTTTAGCAAAGGCAGTTACAGAAACTCTCTGTTTTGACATCTGGTTAGAAATGCCCAAGTTTAATGGAGATGTACCAATGACTTTATTTCAGAGCTTGTTCTTATTTTGTGGAGTACTTAATTGTGCTAAAGATTCCCTTGATGAAACTTGTTTTGGAACAATTTACACAAACTGAAACAAAAAACTATATTGGAATTTGTTACGATTGAAGAAAAGCCTCTCTGAAGATATCATTTCCTGATATGGCAAAAGAAAAAAGGTATATTTGCAACTCACATTTCTACCTAAATGAGATGACTTTTTTTAAGGTTTGATATTAGCAGAATATGAAGATTCCCTTTTTTGCTTTTCCCCACTATGCTGAATAAAAGAGAACTTTCCTGGAGTAGAGTGAGTATTAGTTTGTTTAAGAGGCCCTGTGTTGTTGTCTCATCAAAGCCTCTTTTTTATAATTTATCCTCACTTTATTATAAGTTTCTGTGAAATATTTTTGTAAGTTGTGTGATCTGTTTCAATTTCTATATGTACTGCTGAATATCTTGCTCATATTTGAGATCTGATGAAAATGATTTTAGCTAAAAATATGAGAATTATTGTTCAGGTATTCAGGTCTCAACTAAATGGAGTTGTCAAGTTAAATAGTGTTCACCAGCTGCAGGAAGTATTCTAAAAGTTGTAGTAGTGCAAGAAATTGAACAAGTATGGGATATATACATGTAAGCTGTATCACAGACCCTTTTTATGTTCCTATTTCTTGCTGAAGCCACAATCGTGGCCAAAAGAGTTTGGGATACATCCCTGCTCCCCTTTATCAATGTTTTAAGTCACAGTTTTCCTACTTTCTTGCAGAGCACAACATTGAAAGGAATCACAGAGGGCAAATGCTACGGAAGTTGTTTTTTGCAATGATATTATCCCACACTTTTGGCCACAATTGTGATTGTTTCATTTTAAGGAATAAATTAACAGTTTCACAATGAAGCATTTGCTAATAAAATATTTTTGCCATCAAGAACAGATTCATATATTGCCAGGTAAAGGTTTGTCTCTTTACAATCTTTGGAACTAACAGGATTGTGTTATGCAAGGACAATTAGGGCATTTAGTGAAAAGATGTCAGTTTATGTCTAATTTGAATTATTTTCTCTCTCTAAGCCAAATTATTTTGAGGATAAGTAGTTTCCTCAGGTTGATCCTGTTTGTAAAAAAATTATAAGTTTAGGAGTCAAACAAGTCTTATATGAAAAAGGACTTCAAAAGAAACAAAATGGTAAAAAATTATTTTATAATATTATTCTGTTAAGAAGATGTTTAAGTTTAAAGTTTGGTATTATCTGTGTAGAAACAATTGAAATCAGACTAGTTGTGACATCATAGCCTCAGATTCCTCAAATAATCTTCATGTATTCTATCATATTTTATCCTGCGATTTTGTAGCTAACAAATCAATGGATATGTCAGGAAAGTAGTAAAACATAATCTAGTAAGGGTAATTATAATTGAACACCTGAAGAAAGATCGAGGGAAAATAATTGAAATAGTTAAAAAGTTAAATGAATTTTATTTGAAATACATTAACACTTGTTATGAATGTGAGGATTAGGGCCACAACCTTCCATAGTAGACTTACAACACCCAGTCATTTTTACACAATAAGACCAAACTTTAAACTTCAATATCTCCTTAACATTATAAGATTTTTGAATGCTTCGTTTACCATATTGTTTCTTTTAAAGTCCTCTTTCATATAAGATGGACTTGCTTGACCACTGAACTAAACCTTTAAATATCATTCAATAAGAGTGAAATTCTTTTATTCCCAGCTATACACTATCTTGGGAATTACATGATATTAGAATATGATCACCCTCTCCAGATATCGCCATTTTGCATGAATAATTTCTTTATTAAAATCTTTAACTTTTAACAAAAAATGCTGCATTTTATCTTTGTGTATAAATATGTTGTTTTTACTACAAGTTCATAGTTTGGTATGCTTATTTTACTTTCTTATGTATTCAATACTGTTTATCATATCATTTGATTTGTTTTATAAATTGTTTACAAATTTGTAACATTCAAAGTTCAATGTTTTGGTTGTAATGATTGTGTGAGATTTTTATAATTCCATGATGATAATGCAATTCCCAGATTTACACTTATATGATAAAAGAGAAAAGTAACCATAACTTTTGTGGAAGTTTGCATTTGGCATCAATGATGTTGTAGTTGTAAATAGCTTATATGTGTGCTTAGGCCAGTGATAAAACAGTTTTGGACAGAACACAAGCTATTCAAATATGACTGCTAAGTTTATCCAGCTTACAGTTCACTGAGCTTAGTTTTTCTCTCTTTACCATCATTATACTATTATTGTCAGGGACATGTTTTACAGCTTGCACCATCAGGTGGATATCAGCCCTGCCAAATGTAGAAAATAAATAGGGGAATATTTAAAGACAGACTGTAGATACTTAAGAGTCCCTATTCATTTTTCGAGAGGAAAGTTTGAGAAGCATTCTGTGTTAGCTTTCCTTGGTGATTGTTAACTCTGCTAAATGTAGTAATCTCAGTTGATGCTCCATTTGGTTTAGATTTTGACCACCCATGGAACTATTGATCAGAACAATGTTGGCTGTCTCTAGGAAGGTCTTCTACCTACTGTTTGTCAAAAGCTTATTCTTATTCTGAAGAAATGTTTATTTCTATGTCTGGCTTATAAATATCCTTATTTAGTGTTTATTTTATGAGTTTGGTTTCAAATAAGTGTTTGTATTATTTATTCAAAGTTACTATTTTTATTCATGTAACCTCAATTTAAGTTTTGATAGCACTCACTTTTAATTTTGATACAGCAATATTCTGCTTTTGCACAATCAAGTTATTTATTCTGTATGATTTCTATCAGTATTTTTGTAAGTGATTTGTTTTTAAATATCTTGTTTAGAACATCAGCCAATCATGTTTATGAAAATTTTTATTGCTGAAACATGTGTTTGGTCATGGGCAGGATTTGTCTACAGAAAATGGGGGGGACAAAGTCATCAAATAAAATTTACCTACTGGAGGTGGGAGGGAAAAATCACACCCATGTGTTTGCTCATACATATAGTTAAATGGATAAGGACCTATCTCTCTACTTGATGGAGAGCGTCAAATTTCTTTTAGTCTTATCAAACTTATATTTAGAAATGTAGATGAGGTATCACATTCAATGAAGCTAGGGTATTTAGATTGGGAACAGTTGCGGTACTAGAAGGTTGGGGAATTTTTAGTTACAAACTTGTTTTGATAAATAAATGAAATTGGTAAAATCCAAGCATAGCAGTAAATATCTATATAAAGATTTTTGCTTTTGTTTTTTTAATTTTGGTTTTATTCCGTTGTATTGATGTATTTTAACTATTTTCCTTTTTAGATTTGGGTCTTTTAAGTAGCAACTAATCCAAACTTGTTACAAAAAGAAGAAGAATTCTTACATTTTGGCTTTCCGATCAAAACTTTAATTCTTCAGTGTGTATACTACTAGCCTACTGTACTTACAGTCTGGAAGCCGTTTTGCAAAAAAGCATGCACATAACTAATGTAGATCCTCATTTTCAGGTTAGGTTTTAGAATTAGGGTTTAGGATTAAGGTTTAGAATTAAGTTTTTAGGATTAGGTTTTAGGATTTTGACATTGTTAAAATTCCTCCGCACCGTTATTCAGCTTTTTTTTTCTTCAGTTTTGTTCAAAATGGCCGACAAGAAAGCAAAATTTGTGAACTCATGATTAATCATCCTTTTTTCAGAAAATTTGTTCAAAAAGTTCTTAATTTGAAAATATTTTGGAATAATGGGAAAATAAAGAACAGTAAAATTGGTGAAAGAAGGTAAGAATTTTGTTTAAATGACTAATAAGCATGATTTTCTTAAAGCCTTAAAGCCTTAAATCTTTTCTCCAAATTTTATTGGATTGGAATAACCCTTTTTTTGCCCCAAAATTCATAAAATTGTTGACTAAAATTTATGTTTTAAGATTTTTCACCTTTTAGAAATCCTGAAAGTTTCAAAAAAATCGGTCACTAATAAGTATTAAAATGTTGAATTTAATTCCTATATAGCAATTTACCGCTATACTAGGATTTTTCCATAAAATTGATACTTTTGTGCATTAAAAACACTTCTGCCATGAATTAATTTTTATAGCTTGTCTTAATAAAATTATTCCATGTTCTATATGATTAGATATATTATTCTATCATGATCTAGTTATTTGTCTTTGATATATAATTCACAATCTGAAATGATTTCTCCCTGGTTAAAGGAGAGTAACAAATGTACTTTTGTTATATCTTAACGAGGTTATGTCCTCTCTCTGTCCAATAAAATAGTTTGAACTTATTGGTGCAACTATAGAGTCCTGGGGCCCTTGGTCAATTTGGCCCCTGTGCCTCATGACAAATATATTGCACTTACCATTTTGTTGTGTCACTGAACTGCTAAATTTCATTCTTTGCACCGAGAGAAACCTTATAATTCTACTTGAGTCATATTCTACGCACAACCATATCAGCATTCTTAAATGATATTAATCCCATTAAATTCATTCTTGTCTGCCATTCCAGTATTCATGAATAAATGTATTTAATTTACATTTGCAACATTGTTCATATAGTAACCATATATAGGCTACTGCAGGTAAAACCTTGTCTTATTGTGTACATATATACATACACATCACCGTTAATTTCCTATAGGAAAGAATATTCTGATATTCTTACCGGTATTTGAATTTGTATTTTTTTTTTCTCTTAGGTATTTGTATTGGGTTGTAATGCCAGTTTAAAGTAATAAGTCTCCTGAGTTTATGTCTTACATTAAATTAAATGATGTGGATTTGCCCTTTATTAACCAACTATATGAAATCAACTGACAAGTTTTGATTATTTAAGATATTTTTGTATACCATTTTGTAGTCATCGATGTACCTGAACTAGGCTTTCATGTTACATTTATCGTTTATGATTATATAATATTTCTAGCTAGTAAATATAAGACTCTCCATATAATATTGGATAGTATTGAGATTAAATTGTAAACCATTTTTGTAATTTACAATGTTCTGAATTAGTGGGTTGAAATTTAAGAAATGTTCATCAATTTTAGAGATAAATGAATAAATAAATACAATTCTTGAAATATCTTTTTGTTTTTGCCTTCTTCCAGAGTGTACATGTACACAAGGGTGACCTGTTATCTTCTTGACCTTTTCAATGACATGTAGTAAATATTAGTTTTATATGAACATTTATGCACACAAGTATTCATACATGTGTCATTTTTGATTATTTAAGATATTTTTGTATACCATTTTGTAGTCATCGATGTACCTGAACTAGGCTTTCATGTTACATTTATCGTTTATGATTATATAATATTTCTAGCTAGTAAATATAAGACTCTCCATATAATATTGATAGTATTGGAGATTAAATTGTAAACCATTTTTGTAATTTACAATGTTCTGAATTAGTGGGTTGAAATTTAAGAAATGTTCATTAATTTTAGAGATAAAAATAAATAAATACAATTCTTGAAATATCTTTTGTTTTTGCCTTCTTTCCAGAGTGTACATGTACACAAGGGTGACCTGTTATCTTCTTGACCTTTTTAATGACATGTAGTAAATATTAGTTTTATATGAACATTTATGCACACAAGTATTCATACATGGGTCATTTTCTTTATTTAAAAAGCTTGACAGCAATTTATTCTCTCTGAGACATCCAATTGAAAATCAAACTCATTGGTCATGTGAGGCAAGGCACCCAGTTATAGGCAGCTTGCATATGAAAAGGGGTGATTAATACCCCAAAGATTAGCTAATCACTGCATTTATGTGATAAATAATACAAACATACTTGAATTATAAATGTATAATTAAAATGATGTTCATGTTTAACCCCCAACTCCAACCCCCTCCCACACACACACACACACCATTTTTTGCCACTCCAACTAACTCTTTCAGTCGCCTATGGACCCAGTTACTTAGAAGGAGTCTGTACAGTGGCGTAGCCAGGAATTGATTTTTATATTGAGGGGGCTTTTGATTAAACCGACACGATATTTAGTGGCATTGTTGAGGTGACACTGAAGGTATCACTTCGAGCACAAAGCGCTTGACTTTTTTGGCTTGGGGTCCAGAGGGCAAAGCTCTAGTAGGGGTCCAGGGGGGCAAAGGCCTCAGAAATTTGCAAAATTGACAGTTCAAGGGAAAAAAAGTATGTCACAACGCATAGTACGGTGTATTATACAAGTCAAAATTCATGTGAAAGAGAGCTGTAATACACCATATACAAATCACAAAATAAAAGAGGACTAATAAAATTGAATACAAACATACTAGAATTATAGGCTATATTTAAAAAGATGATAATTTTTTCCTCTCAATCATGGTCGCCTCTCAAGTAAAATAAGGCAAGTTAAAGCCTATACAGCATGTGGTCAGGAAATTCATGACGTCAGCCTGCTGTAGACAGACAGTCTCAAAAACTATTTGAGGGGAGGGGGAGAGTTGTAAAATTTTGGAAATTTAGGTAGAATTTGAAGATATTTTTCAAAAATAAAGACAAATTAAAGAACATTTCCCTGAAAATGAAGGAAATTTTCTGAAAACTTAAAAAAATTGGAAAATTTTTATGAAAATAAAGTTCCTTCCTGAAAAGAAGCAAATATCCAGAAATGAAAATAAAAAATAAATGCTGTAGACAGTAGAAGGAACAGTGCTATGGTTTTGATCAGGGGACAAGGATCCAGAACGATAACCAACAAGAGACAAAGTAGCACTATTATAGCATCCAAAGATGATAGAACCTGGGAACTTGCCCAGACTAGCACCCTACCTCAT
This sequence comes from Chiridota heheva, assembly GCA_020152595.1. Taxonomy (NCBI): domain Eukaryota; kingdom Metazoa; phylum Echinodermata; class Holothuroidea; order Apodida; family Chiridotidae; genus Chiridota; species Chiridota heheva. The sequence goes on from JAIGNY010002021.1 coordinate 639,167, forward strand.
TTATTTTTTGCAAAGTTCAAAAAGTGCCCTTTTAAATATTGAAAGACTGCCTTTATTCTAATATTTTTAGATAAAAAATCCACACAGACCACTTGTGACAAAATCCCTGCACAGTTGGGGTTTACTTCCTGTCCTAAAAAGTAATATGACGGACGTGACACTCATGTACACACAGCGCCAACCTTATCTCGGCTTTCTTGTATAAATGAGCTGATACCTAGCAGAACGGTGGCAGCAGATTTAACTTAATTACGGAAGTTATTTCCTAATTAAATTTTTTATTAAATGTTATTGAAGGATAGCGCAAACACAGTCCTCCGCTATCAGAAATTATACACCCGAGTTCCCCACATTTGGGAGAATCGCAAGGATCAACCCAACCGGAGTGCAATTGCAGCTATTGGTCAATCGCCAACTATGTTTATTCATTAGGGTTTGGAACAATCGCGCATGCGGTATACACAATCGTACGTACGGGAAATTTATACTCCATCAGTCTGTCAACATGCCTATGAAATAATGGGAACATAAATTTCCTCAAATTGGAACATTTTGCTACATGGAAAGCCGCCATTTTGTGATATTTCCCATGATCCTTTGCTATCCTAACGCTGAAGCCTTAACGTTGACTGCCTCTATCCTAGTACATGATATTTAGATGAAAAAGCTCCACAGACCACTTTTGACGAAATTTCTGCGCAATTGGGTAATTTTTTTCCTGTCCCTAAAAAGTAATATGACTGGCCAACTTGGCTTTCATGCATAAATGAGCTGCTCCTGTAATAAGCTACAGGTATCAGATTTTACTTAAGCAAGTTATTTTATAATTTTTCATTAAATGTTGTTGGAGGATAGCGCGAACGCAGTCCTCTGCTATCAGAAATTATACACCCGAGTTCCCCACGTTTGGGAGAATCGCAAGGCTCAACCCAACCAGAATTGCAATGGACGGGCCTCACCTTGGGGAACATGTTTTTACATAACGATGGGAACAACACATTTGAAAATGTGAGGTCTACCACAAACATCTGTAAACTTTTACTTAGTCCTACTTAATCACAAGAGCGAGGAAAAAACACTAGTAAGCAAAAATAAACTGTAGACTACCGCCAATCAAAAGGCGGCGTCTATTGTTCAGAACTAGGACAAAACGCTAAAAACGGCAAATAAGTTTACCATTAATAATGGAAGCAATAAAAACGCGGTGTCCCCAAAAGGCGACAAACTTCCTTTCCCCCAACGATAAAAATCAGCACTCATGCGAGAACAAAAAAGAGTTCTGAATAAAACAAAAGACCATATCAGACGTAGCGCAACTATTTTTAAAGAGGGCTTAATTACGATTAAGCCAGATGCAACGCTTGATAATATTCACGATTCACGATTAACATTTCAAGATTTTAAAATTACGCCCCGCCTACTCAATTATATGCATGACATCACCATCAAAAACAATAAGGCACATCTACGGACCATGCATGGGTTATCTGTGTACCAAATATGACAGGATTCCAGTTAACCATTCTTGAGATACCATGTTTAAAAGCTCGTTTCAGCAAAATCATGTTAAGCCCCGCCCACTATACATATTAATGAAATTCAACGTTAGTAGTAAGAGGTCACTATACAGGTAGTGGCCAATTAGAAGCCAGCATTCTAGTCATGTGGATAATTTCTCATGAATATTCATAGATACCAATGCTGGCTTCTGATTGGCCACTACCTGTATAGCGACCCCTGAGATTTTCCCTCTTGGTCATCGGATTGCATCACAAGATATCATCAATTGTTTCGCAGAGTCCTTTTAACGAAGTGTATAGTTTATTTGCATATACTTGATGCTAACTTCTGATTGGTCGAGGTCTGTATAGCGGCTTTTGATTGGCCACTACCTGTATAGTGGCCCCTGAAATTTTCCTTCTGGGTCATCGGATTGCCGTCACAGGATAGTCTCGATTGTTTTGCAGAGTCTTTTTAACGAGGTGTATAGCTTTTCTTGACTGGGTGTGTCAGGTGATTGTAAAGTATAAAGTATCCAAACGTGAAATTATAAAATTTCTTTTTGTAGGTCTCTCTCAATATATAAAGACATGTCCTACATGATAAGGATCATTTACGATGACGTCGCATAACGACACGTTAGACGGGACGTTGAAACACCCATTTACCTGTATCATCGCAGGTCCAACGGGATGTGGAAAGACCCATTGGGTTAGAACATTGTTGGAACGTCGTTCAGAATTCATCGACCCACCACCTGAACGCATCGATTTGTTCTATGCCGAAAACCAATCCGATTATGAAGCGCTAAAGTGAGTTTTACCTCACGTGGAGTTTACTGAAGGCCTACCCACCGAAGACGATCTGAAACGTTTGGATCCGGAACGTAATAATATCATTGTCATTGACGATCTCATGAGTGAACTGAATCCCATTGTAACTACACTGTTTATTAAAGGCAGTCATCACCGAAACATATCCGTGTTGCTTCTTGTACAGAATTTGTTTTTCAAAGGCGGACGTACCCTCAGTCTCAACACCCACTATCTCGTCTACTTCAAAAATCCGCGCGATGCTTCTTCTACCGATCATTTGGCTCGTCAAATGTTTCCTGGACGGGTACATTACGTCCGCGACACCTACACCGACGCCACACGAGAGCCGCATGGTTACCTGTTCATCGATTTTACCCCTACGACGCCCGATCGATATCGTCTGCAGACCAGTCTGTTCGATCGACGCTACGTGTATATACCAAGATAAATAAAGGGACAACAGTATCGTCTAAAGAGTTTATTTAACGTTATGAGGTAGTTCCGCAAAGTGTCGATAAAAAATGAACAATGTTTGGCTTGTAACTTTGACTTTTAGATAATTGTTTGAATTGTAGTGTCTATCTCACTGTACATTTAATTGATTTGTTGCTTATGAGGTTTTATATCATGGAAAAATTCAATGAATTGTTAAAGTGGCTCGTCCTCTCTGTTTGGGCGTTTCACAACATGTTACATGCATGGATGTGTAAATACACTTATAAAATACGTTTACCAAAGTGGGGTAATGTCATTTATCATGGAGAAGTGGAGGGGTCAAGAACCCTATCTCAAAGCGATCGCTAAAGGTACATCAAGACAACGTCTTCACGTATTGAACAACGCAAATAAACATTTATTACACTGCTTGTGTGAGTGTGCCCTAAACGTATTAGAAGGCAAGATGAAGTTGAGCCCATCGGAGAAGAAAGCCATTGCAAGACATCGACGCAAGTTACAGGTGTTAGCCTACCCAAACATCCCGCAAAAGTACAAACGACACGTGTTACGTCAACGTGGTGCAGGGAAATTTTTCAAAACATCGTCGCTCCGGTACTGAAGCAGATTCCGAGTTTGTTGCCTGCCGTGATCCCTCTCCTGTTGTAATCATGAAGAAGATGATGGTTGTCAACCCGGATGCGTTAAAGCGCCAAACGCAGCTGTTTGAAACGCCGGAAAAGACCAAGGTGATGGTTTTGAATGACAAGATGCGAGAGAAAAAGTCAAGTTGTAGGAAGATGCTTTGGTTCTGTATACAACATACCGACGGAAAACGCTAGCCCGCCGACACCACCACCGCCACCGACACAACCGCCAATCCCCGAGAGGCAATTCATTGAAGCATTATTACCAGCGTATCCAAAGCGTTATGAGCAAAAGCAGAACAGTTGACCAAGACGGTGCTACGCGAGATGACATGGAGCTCTAAAGGCGAACTGATGGTTGACGGACAAGTCGTGCCTGGAACCCAGGTTGTGGAACTGATCAACGACGCAATCCGTTCCCGAAAATCATTCACCCCGCAAGGAAGCAACGCATTTGTGGAAGGCTTGTCGCGCATAAATGTTCCTGAATTGTTAATTGGCAATCGTGACGTGTGGGATCGACTTCAACGTTTTCAATGTACAGGAAAATTTGACAATGGCCACCCAGTAGAACGTAAAGACATCCTTCCCGTGGCAATGTGCAAGGGGTCCTGGAAAGACGACGACAACCAAACGTTGAAACCACGCACATCTTTCATGATACGTACTCGATGCAGAGATCGTTATAAACAAAAGGACCGGTGGTTGCAGTACCCTGAGAGCTAATGAAATTTAATCACTCCCATCATTCCTATTTAGTAATGAAGTAGCCGTCATGGCAAACATATCAGCACCTTTAGCGACTTTAAACAATTTTCTACAAAACATTACATGCATCAGCGCTTGTTGTAGAGGACGTGTGATTCATCATGACGACGAAAATATCTGCGACGGGAAAAGAGAAAGTGGAATAAATCCTTCGAGACATCTACTACGATCCATCACATTCCGCTGGTTTCGCTGGAGTCGACAAGCTACACGCAGTATTTAAGAAACACTTCCCGAATCTGGCGAGAACCTCGGTTCGTTCTTGGCTTAAGAACCAAGATACATACCTGTTGCATAAACCCTCACGCTGCAGATACCCCAGAAATCGCGATATCGTGAACGGCATCAACGAGCAATGGCAAGCCGATCTCGTCGATCTTAGTGCTTATTCTCGATATAACAAAGGAGCGAAATGGCTTTTGACGTGCATCGTTATATTTTCCAAATATGCTCGGGCCATTCCTCTGAAAAACAAAACGGTAGCGTCGCTCCTTGTTGCCTTTAAAAAACTGTTCAAAGAGGCTGGGCGTTTACTGCTGAAGCTGCAGACAGACAAAGGATCGGAATTTTACAGCCTCCAAGTGAAAGCTTTTTTGAAAGAAAAAGGCGTCCAACTGTTTTCGACGGAGAATGAGACCAAGGCAAGTGTCATAGAAAGATTTAATCGTACCTTAAAATCACGTGTGTGTCGTTATTTTACGGCCAATAACACGTACAACTACGTGGACGTCTTGTCGGATATGGCATACAACGCCGCGCGCCATCGAAGTGTTGGACGAGCACCCCAAGACGTGAATTGGACTAACGAGTTAGACGTGTGGGAAACACTGTACGGAGATGCAAAGTCTACGGTTAAGCCGACATCGACTTTACGCGTCGGAGACGTCGTTCGGCTCAGTATGGTGACGCGCCCATTTTAAAAAGGTTACTTACCCCAATGGACGGAAGAAGTGTTTGTGATCGACAAAGTAATCCAGCGACAACCCATCGTGTATACGGTGAAAGATCTTGACGGCGAATCGGTGAAGGGCACGTTTTATCGTGAGGAATTGCAACGGATTGGTAAAAAAGAAGCCGATGCCCTCGACAAAATCGAAAAGATCGTGCGAACCTGCAAACGCAAGGGCGGAAAGCGGGATTATTTGGTCAAATGGTACGGTTATCCCAGCAAATTTAACAGTAGGGTCGATGACGTGCTTAAATTCTAATGTGTGACAGTCAAAACCTTCATTAACGTAAACGTCATCGTCATGGCCAAATCGTTTTACATAACGCTACCCAGCAACGGGGAAATGAACGTGTTTCCTGACAACACGGTCATTGAGTACAAGAACAAACTCCCGAGACTTTTGCATTTGGACGGCGAATGGGAAGTCGGACTTGTCGAGGGCACGTACCCGTACTCGTGGTTCCAAATCTGCAACAAAACCAGCAAGTTTTACTCAAGGAATTAGTGACGCACTCAAATTGGAATTCTGTGAAATTACATACAGTAAAGTCGTTTTTCAATGAACAGGCAATCTTTGATAAAACATATCTACCAACAACTTTAAATCGAAGAGACATATTGCATTTCGACGGTGTCAATGGCAATGGTCAACTGAAACTACGCACCTGTCCTAATTGTGAAGTGAAACTGAAAGGCAAGATCACGCAAACACTCAGTGTTTCGAATCCACATGTGCTGACGAGCAAATAATGGGAATACGGACGCTACCATGGCTGAAGCAGAATATTCACAAACTCTTTGTGTACACAGACATCATCACATCCCATCCGGTGGGAGATCATGAAGTACCGTTGTTAAAGAGTTTCAGCGTCACAATTCTGCCGGATTTTGGCTCACCCGTGGACGTCGTACGTCCACTCGTCGCCTACTACCCCATCAACAGGAATCCCATCGACACGATCGAGATCGCCCTTCACGATAGAACAGGACAACAAATTCCAGGACGTACCATCCCACGCTACATTTTCGTCATCGACGTTCTGCGTGGCTCTAGCTATATAATTGTGTAGACTGCGCATCAATTCTCATTTACACATCAGATAACATCACGGCAGGACCTTTACCCGTGTTTGCAGTACCTGGAAATCACAAGGCTACGGTCTCGGAGGAATGCTTTCGGAACTATTTAGGACCACTACCGTTTGTAAAACGGGGTGCTGCAAGCTTGGCAAAAGAAGTCGGTAAAGAAGCGTTGACCACTGGTGCAGGAATTCTGGAAGACGTGTTGGCCGGACAAAGCGTGAAACGAGCTGCATCCCGTCGAGCGAAGCGGCTGAACATCGTTTGACACGCAAAGCCATGGGCCGCGTTAAAGCGCGATTGCAACAGCTTGGCACTGTTACAAGGAAGCCACTTCGTCAGCGAAAAGCCAAAATAATAAAGCCGAAGAATCCATTTAGTGATGCTCGTTTAAAACAGTATTTACGTCAACGACCGTCGTTTTACGTCCAACCCCAGAAATAAGAAGGAAAACACTAGGTCAATACTCATTTGTCTACGGAACCATCAACATGGCTCTCGTTCACGCTCACTCTTTACCGTGCTCCAAATCCGAAATGGAATTGTTTACCGTGCCGCCAACGCAAATGGTTATCGAAGACAGCGAGTACGTCGAATACCGTCCGTTTGGAGGTTTGAGCGCCACAGGACCTATCGAATTCGTCATTCCCGGAACCGGAACCAAGTACATTGACATCAACAACACCCAAGTGTATCTCAAAGTCAAGATTACGAACGCAGATGGGACAAACTGCGATGCGACTGTCAATGACGAAAAAAGTGGCCCCGTCAACCAGTTGTTGCATTCGATGTTTTCTTAAGTGGACGTGTCTCTCAACGGCAAACTCATCAGAGACTCCACACCCACGTATCTGTACAGAGCGATGATTGAAACGCTGCTCAACTATGACAAAGAGGCCAAAGACACCCACCTCCAATCGCAAATTTATTCAAGGACACCGCCGGTCACATGGATTTTCACGACTTGACGGCTAAAGTCATTCCTAATACAGGCTTGAAAAATCGTTTCAACAATACCAAAGGCAGCAAAGTCTTCGAAATGATGGGCCCGATTCATGCTGACATCTTTGCACAAAACAACGTGTTATTACCCGGCGTGGAAGTACGACTGAAGTTTTACGCACCAAAGACCCATTTTGTTTGATATCAGGAGCTGAAAATGCCAATTTTCGAGTACAAATGTTGGACGCCATCCTGTACATGCGAAAGGTGACATGTAGCAACACCCACGTGTTAAACAACATCGCTATGCTCAACCAAGAACCAGCCAAGTACAAGATTCGACGCACCGTCCTCCGCAATATCGCCATCCCGATGGACACCCAGAATTTGAAACGGGGAGCGTGTTTTTAGGGAAACTACCCAAACGGGTAGTGCTTTGTCTGGTGGACACGTCTGCATTCAACAGCGATTACACCAAAAACCCATTTCGTTTCCAAGGATTTAACCTGAACTACTTGACCTTACATGTCGACGAGAAACAGTATCCTGCCACACCGCTCACCCACAACTTTGACTCACACCAGACCCTACGCAGTTACCTTCAGTTCTTTTCAGCCACAGGTCGTGTGTATAGCGATGGGGGTATGGATGTTACGCCGTCTGACTTTCTTGACGGTTACACAATGTTTGCGTTCGATCTGACACCTGATGGATCTCATGGACAGCATTATTCAGTCAACAAAAGAGGCAACTTACGTCTGGATCTAAAGTTTGGAACCGTACTACCGACTACCACGAACCTCCTCATCTACGCTGAATTTGACAACATCATCGAAATCGATAAAAACCGTAACATTTTCTATGACTTCACCAATTAGTCATGGAAACGTCCGACCTGATACATCTCTTGGATTCCGATGCATTACACGCTGGTTAACGTGCGACGTGTACAATGGCGTTCACGCGGCCGATCAATTACACGAGCCGCTTCATCACCCGACCGCATTGGAAATCAACACGGATCCGAGCTGGAAACCGGGCCGGCATTGGATTGCCATTTACATTCCCGAACGAGAACCCTGGGAGTATTTCGATTCTTATGGTGAATTGCCAAATGTTCCTGCTATACGAAATTATCTAAAGGGGAAACCGGTAACCTACAATCGCAAACCGCTTCAGAGTCTGGGATCAGACGTGTGTGGCCACTACTGCATTTACTATTTAATACACTGAGCGTGAGGACAACCCATGGATATCATCACGGCACGGTTTGGAGAGGATGAGGAACGTAACGACGAGGACGTGCGTGCATTCATACGACGTCATTACGAAGGACTATAGATTAAACGCCAATAAACTACTAAAGATTACTTTCTAAAAACGTTGAGCATCCGAAATGACCGGAGTCGGAATGGGTAGCCCCGTTTCCTTGTAGTAACGACAGACTCCAACTAAGGTAGTAAATTGTTGAATAAAGAGGGCGCTGTATCGCACACTTATGAGTGTTAAGTAAAAGTAAACCGGATCCCGCGAACTGCTGATGTTACTTTCGTTTGCACATTTGTTACTTTTAAAATTTCATTTTGAATATTCATCGTTTGATTAGTGATGTTTTTTAGCGCCATATAACCTACGTGTTATTTTCGGACGTATCATGTCGTGTACAGTGCTAATATACGAACGTCCTTTCCCTGCAAGTTATTTTCTGACGATAATGCGGCTGTATCAATAAATTGGAAAAAAGGCAAGTTTAATGTGTCAATGTGTATCTTGTATCTTGTTTACCTCCTTTTTTATTGTATTTCCCCCGGTTATTCCATTTTTAAACAATACCCTTTACCCTTCAACCCCCAACCCCACCCCCATGCCCCTTTCTCGTTTAGAAAAACATGCATCCTCCTTGCCGTTTTTTCCCCTTAGAAATAAATTCATACCCCACCTCTTTTCTCGTTTAAAAATACATGCATCCTCCCTGCCCTTTCCCCCTTAGAAATAAAATCACACCCCACCCCTTTTCTCGTTTAGAAATACATACATCCTCTCCCTGCTCTTCCCCCCTTCGAATTACATTTTAAAAGTAAGATCAACACATGGTATGTTTCCAGTAGCCAAAAGAACTACGCCCTTTGTTATCTGAATGTCGATCGATGGAGCTGAGTGGAGTATTGGTTGTTTATATACATTGGGTACTTACGTATGGTGTAATTATAGCGCTCATACAATTTGGAGTTAGATAGCTATCATATTTTACGTTATTTCCCCAGTAAAACTTACTTTGTCCGCTCAAATGAAAAACAGTTTAGTAAAACTGCCTTAAATGACAGTGTTTCAGAAAAATTGTTTCTCAAATGATGAGTTTCAGAAAAATTGTTTTTCAAATGAGGAGTGTCAGAAAAAAATGTCTGCTCATATTACACCGTTTAAAAAATATTGTTGCTCAAATTTTGCTCCCTGTGCAAAGTCCATTGAATTTGAGCATACAATTTCGTTCTTAAATCGTACACGTTCAAAAAAAAGTCTGCTCATATTACACCGTTTAAAAAATATCCTTGCTGAAATCTTACCTATTTCCAAAACGTTGGTCTCAAACATGACAAGTTTTAGATCAAACTGTTTCTTTAAATATCATTTGCTAAAATTCTTTTCACAAAATGTCGAGAATACAAACAGTTTTCCGGGAAAATAAATAGGTCCACCTATCGATTTTCCGCACGAGTTTATTTGAGTGCTTGGATGTACCAACTGCCGTTGCTGCTTCTGGGGTCATTTGAGGACATGAACTTAAAGTGTAGAAGAAACCGAGCGCAATTTGACTGAGTTATCGTTACGGGCCTTTTTAATGTAAAATATACAGTCGATCCATGTTGTGCATATCATGCGTATTTTTTGTTATAGCCTTGATTATATGATATTTAATAATGGGGGTTAGTAGAGCCGATCGATACATCATTTCTGTACATAATGCGTGTTTGATAAGAGTGGTCAAAGATAATAATGGAGAAAATTATCTGTGAAGATATTTGCGTGGCAAATCGATATTAATAGTATGAGAAAAAACATACATAATCCATGTGTGTTTATTGGATCAATATAGATTCTTTGTTCATCTGTGAAGATGTGTTTGCGTGGCAAATCGATATTAATAGTATGAGAAAAAAAATCATAATCCATGTGTGTTTATTGGATCAATATAGATTCTTTGTTTAACTGTCCTTATGTTTGAAAAAGAGAACCGATCGATACATCATTTCTGTACATAATGCGTCTTTAATGATAGAATGGTCAAAATGTGATGATATAACAATGGGGTATCTGTGTTTGCATGACCAAAAATAGACCGATCGATACATCATTTTTGTACATAATGCGTGGTCAAAGGGTGATGATATAATAATGGGGTATCTGTGAAGATGTTTGCGTGGCAAATCGATATCAATAGTATAAGAAGAAAATTTTTCATAATCCATGTGTGTTTATTGGATCAATAAAGATCCTTTGTTTAAAAGTCCTTAGTGCCTGTTACCATGGGATAAGACATGAAAGACAAATATTAGATAATGGTATTGGTCCATTACATACGTAACATCATTTTGAATCCATCCGATTGGTCACTTAAAAGTGGTGTGATGACCATATATGGCAATAGTATTGAAAGTCATTCAAGACTGAACATTTAAAAGCGGGGTGAAGATTTTTGTTTTATCATTCATAGCAATCGTCCGCTACACTAACAACTACAACGTGTTATTGAGTCATAACGTGTTGGCATTGCGTGTTATACTTACTGTGGTGTATTGTGTGCATACTGCGTGTTTAATTACCATGACTCAGAGAGAGGCGAATCGTCGTCGCTCAGGAGAACAACAGGGGTGGTGGACTACGAGCCTGATCCTCAGGGTTGCGTCATTCATTAGTGTCTTGCTCAAATAAATCTGCCAATGTAATTACTTTGGGATTTGAATATGGTAAGTGTGTTTCAGGGTTTTTTTAAATTGATGGCTGGCAATAACAAGTGAATTGATAGATTGGTCTATGAAATGCTTGAAATTCCCCCAGGATGATACACGCCAACAGTCACAAGGAAGAAACACACCTTGCTTACCCTTAATACGCTAGAGTTGCCTGATGTTAAACGGGGGTAGCGACTGTATTTTCGTCAACCTCGCACAGGGCAATATAACTTGGGCGAAATCGGGTTTAAGTAGTGCTTTGGCACGGCGCAAGGTTCGTCGACGTTCCGTCGCCATGGCGATTCTCTCCGGACAGTCCTAGACTGGTCGATGGTCACATACAACATAACACACATCTACATTTCATAACGTCATAGATACTTTTGCCCCATTCTCAAGGCAATGACGTCATTATCGCGTGTACGCAATAAAGTCCCTCGCTTTTTAGCCCATTTCCATCGTTTTTTACTACTTTTTTTTTCTTCAAATTATTCTCTCAAAAGTGAATGGTTCAGAAAAAAAGAGCGCTCAGGGAATTTCAAAAATAGAAGTACACATCAAAATGCCTTCTCAAATTTGACGCCCTAAATAAAGTCATGATAAAAATGGTTTTCAAAAGTGCATGCTCAAATGTAATGTTTGGATTCAAGCCCACCCCCTTTTAAAGCGAAGTTCTGTCCGAAGTCCCACGATAATTCCCCCCATTGACGCCATTTGTGCCCATTAAAAACGTAGTTTTGTCCGCCAATGAATTTTAGACCCCCGTATTTATTAAAGTGCAGTCTGTCCTGTTATTCCCTCGTTGACGCCATTTTTTCCGTTAAAAACGTAGTTTTGTCTGATTATTCCCACGATGAAGCCCCCGTAGACCCCCGTATTTCGCATTAAAGCGCAGTTCTGTCCTGTCATTCCCCGTTGACGCCAGCTTTGTCCTCTCAAATGAAAAACAGTTGAGCAAAAATTTCCTCAAATGACTGCGTTTCAGAAAAATTGTTTCTCAAATAAGGAGTGTCAGAAAAAAAAAATGTCTTCTGAAATCAGTCACGTTTTCAAAATATTGTCTCTTAAATTTTGCCTCCTGTGCAAATTCAATGGGATTTGAAAATATAATTTTGTTCTCAAATCGTACACGTTTAAGAAATATCGCCGCTCAAATCACCGTTTAAAAAATATCGCCGCTCAAATCTTACCTATTTTCAAAAACATGGTCCCAAGCATAACAAGTTTCTAGTTTCTCGAATGACGTGACTTGGTAAATTGTGACGATATTATCCCAATATTATCGATAATCGTGATATGGTGATTTATCTATATTATTTGTGCAGTTTAAACTCTTTGACAAATCTGATCAACAGATTATTATGGTGTATTGTTGTAAAATGGGCGACAATGAGTACCATGATACCCGCACCTGACACATCCAATCAGGGAAAGCTATACACCTCGTTAAAAAGACTCTGCAAAACAATCGAGACTATCCTGTGATGGTAATCCGATGACCTGGAAAATCTCAGGGCCACTATACAGACCCCGACCAATCAGAAGCTCCGTCGTCGAGAATATCCTGTGACGGCAATCCGATGACCCAAATGAAAAATCTCAGGGGCCACTATACAGGTAATGGCCAATCAAAAGCCGCTATACAGACCCCGACCAATCAGAAGTTAGCATTAGATATATGCAAATGCAGGACTCCGGAACAATCGATAATATCTTGTGATGCAATCCGATGACCAAGAGGGGAAAATCTCAGGGTCGCTATACAGGTAGTGGCCAATCAGAAGCCAGCATTGGTATCTATGAATATTCATGAGAAATTAGTCACATGACTGGAATGCTGGCTTCTGATTGGCCACTACCTGTATAGTGACCTCTTACTACTGTGGGTCCCACATTTCATATCATGACCTCATATTATGGGGTAGGGTTCATAAGTTTTAGAAAAGGAACAAAATGTTGTGATTTTTGCGTCTGTCCGTGTGTTTGTGTGTGTATATGTATGTGTGGGTGCATATGTGCGTATGCAACAGACGTAAAATGAGTTAGGATAAACTGAAAAGCAAAAACAGTAACAAAAATATGTAAGATAATCAATTTTTGAATATACTAGAAGTAGAAAAACCCAGAATACTCATAGCTCTCATTTCACTAAATATAAATTAATTAGTTATGTATATGCTACATAATTTTGTGTGCATATTATGCCCTATATGGGGAACCATGTGTAAACCAGGGATTGCCCTATGGGGAACCACTCGAAGGTGTACCCATAGATGTAAAATATCCGAAATTGACTTAAAAGAAAAAAAAGTATATTAATAAAAAGTAAGATGAACTATTTTTCAATAAAATAAAAGTGAAAATGCAGAATATTTGTAGCAATCATTCTGATCAAAAATAATTAAACAAATATTTGTATGTTAGAAATCTGTGTGTGTATATAATGCCCTTATGAGGAACCATGTGTTAACCAGAGAATGCCCTATGGGGAAAGGATGGTGTAGCCATAGACGTAATATTAATCATGATTAACTGAAAAAGCAAAAACAATATCGAAAATATGTACCATAATTATTTTTATGTACACTTAAAGTAATAACACCGAATATTTGTAGCAATCATTTTACTAAGAATTAATCAAGTTGTTATGTGTATGCTACATATCGGTCGTTGTGTGCAATTGGTACGTGCCCTTATGGGAACCATGTTTAAAACAGGGATTGCCCTATGTTGAACTACCAGAAGGTTACCACGAGACAATATTAATGAGGATTAAGTAAAAAAAGAATACACAATAATATGTAATATAATCAATTTTTGAGTACACTAAAGTAAAAACACAAAATATTCGTAACAATCATTCCACTAGATATTAATTAAGTTGTAATGTGTATGTGACATTTATGTGAGTGCATATGATGCCCTTATGGGGAACCATGTGTAAACCATGGATTGCCCTGTGGGGAACCAATCCAAGGTGTACCCATAGATGTAAAATAATTGAAATTGACTTAAAAACCAAAACTATTACAATAATAAGTAATTATTATCTATTATGTAATCTATTTTTCAATTAAAAAAAAGTGAAAAATCCTGATGTAGAACGTCGCGTTCCTATTTTCATTTTTCCTAGGTGCAGGAATGAAGTGCCCTTTTATATGAAAACAATGAACCCCCCTCTCAAAGCACTGGCTACAGACCTGCATAATTCTTTTAGTTGTTATGTCTATCACTTTTGAGTTAGGTTGCAACTTGGGGGTTGGAGGGGAGTGGTGGGGTGGGAGTGGTGGTGGTTCCTGTTCCAAACCTGCTTCCTATGCTTCTAAACACCTTTCAAAATGTAATTTATCTTTTAATTTTGGAGTACCTTCGACCCAAAAAGTGGGGATTGATCACCCCCCCCTCCTCTTGTTAAAACGTGGGGGATATCCCCGACCTCAAATATTTGAAGCTATCATTCTTATAAAATGTAATGAATTAATTATTTGTATGTTACATATCTGTGTGCGTATGATGCCCTTATGGGGAAACATGTGTAAACCAGAGATTGCCATGTGGGGAACCACCAGAAGGTTTACATCTAGACGTAATATTATTCGAGATTAACAATAGAAAAAACAAAAACAATAATATGTAACATAATCAATTTTTGAGTATACTAAAAACTAAGAACACATAATTTTTATAGAAATCATTATAACAATAAGAAATTAATTATATGTATGCTACATATCCATGTGTGCATATGATGCCCTTATGGGGTACCATGTGTAAACCAGAGATTGCCTTACATGGAACTACCAGAAGGTCAATTGTATACGTTATATCAAAACTGTAAAAGCAAATTCAGTAATAATAATATCAATTTTTGAGTAAACTAAACTTAAAAACACACATTATTTAAAGCTATCAGTATAATATAAATAAATCAATTCATGATTTGTAGTCAACATATCTGTGTGTGCATATGATATCCCTATGGGAAACCATGTGTAAACCAGGGATTGCCCTATGGGGAACCACCAGAAGGTATAAGCCTAGATGTAATATTAATCAGGATTATCTAAAAAAACAATATGAATAATATGTAACATAATTAATTTTTGAGTAAACTAAAAAGTGAGTAATTTTTTAGTAAGCTAAAAAGTGAAAAAACCTGAGCTACCTATTCTCACAATGGAAAGAATAAACAAGAACTTACCTGCTTAAAGTTTGATAATTGTGTTATGTTGAAATAGGAGCGAGTAATAATGTGGAAACTAAGATAAGACTAGAAATTAGTTTGCAAGTTAGTAAGTTTAGCCTGACATATATTCTATAATTTCTAACAATTAGTAACAATTATGTGTGCTTTACAAGCAATCATCTAAACAGGTCATTTTACCAGGAGGAGGGTGGAGGAAGTTGAGGGTAGATAGCCCCTCAACCTTTTTGAGACTAGATTGGTAATAGAATGATCTCCCAATTTTTGCTCTAGCAATATTTCCATAGCAAAGCAAATTTGAATTTCACTGTACTCCATGCCACAAAGTTCGTACTTCGCCCTCACTGACACTGAACGCGCCAATAAATTCTTCTTTTAGAACCTTTTATCCTTTTTCAAAATGAGTTACAGAGATTAGAAAAAGTGTAAAGACTTTTAGGGCTATTGTTGGCAAATGCAAGTACCAAAAAAGTCAATTTATATTTAAACATGACCCCTAACCATTCTTATCTGATTATCTGACCACAGGCTAGACCTGTTCCACAAACGCTGTTGTGATGCCAATCACCGTGGCAAAAGTAATATGAACACAACACTTTATTCTATTTATTCTATTAATCTCTCACTACTTTTAGAAATATGTTTTTAAAAGTATTGCAGTTGTTTTGCAAATATGCTCATCTAAATGGTCACAGAACTCATCTATGCCTTGTGGTAGTAAGATTTGTGAATGTACATGTATAATAGCATTCCTTACTTAGTAATGAGCAGAGGTCTAATATTTTCCATGAAAATTTACCTGCGCACATCACCTTACAATTAACTGTCAATAATTGTCTTCACATAAATCATTTGTGTAAGTAACATCGCCACACACACCCTATTTTAAACTTATATTTCCATTATCCATTATAACGCAATTAAGCTAATCGGTATGATACCCCCTCCCCCTTCCCCCTCTCTCCAAGCATAAAACAATACCAATGAACAATACCAATATCCTATATCCCTATGCCAAGTTATGTAAATGTACACCAATCATTACTTGTGTTCTCCGTTTTTAATTATGCAAATAACCTATTAACCTAATATGCACAAAGCAACTCGCTATTAGGTGTGAACAATGCTATCAGCATGTATAATATCATCTGTGTAAATAAAACCACTATACCTTCCTTAATTTAAGAAATTAAGAAACAAATATTTTTATATTTATGCAAATAAGCTGATTAGTATGCATAGAAAAACAGCCCAATTATGCTCATCTGAGCTGTACTAATGTTTCTCTTCCCGTATGTCAAGTTATATAAACTTTATTATTTACTTACTATTAGTTGTTATCTCAGGTTAAACATTCACATGAAAGTATGTTGTTCTGCAAAGACTGTAGGTTCCTCATAACTGAAGGCAATCCTGGCACACATAAAACAATTTCTCATAAGGTAGTTATTACAAACCCAATGATCTTCCTGTGTTAAAAATTCCCCTTCAGGCTATTATAGGTCTACAAATGTTCCCCACAAGCAAATTCCCCATACGGCAGCTCTTACAAACATGTATGTGTGTGTGTGTGTGTGTGTGTGGGTGTGTGTGTGTGTGGAGGAAAGGGGGTGCATATCCTCTTATTAAAAAAGTGGAGGAGGGGGAAAAAGTCAAATTTTCTCCAAAATGTACCGTATTTTTGTAATTATGCTGAAAAGTGGGGCGACATGTCCCCCGGGAATTACGGCCCTGCATCCAAGATAACTACTACCCCAAGCTATGACCCTTTTTTACCCTTACGCTTTTAACCAATACGTATCGTTCAAATCCTTTATTCCCTTCCATAACTTCATAACCCTACTTTTACTACCATCATTTCATTATTAGTTCTTGTGTTGATGACTATCTGATTGGCAAAAATATTACACAAATACTGACAAGTCCAATCAATAACTGCTGCAGTATATTATGGAATGCCAAAAGGACCATATGTGATGGAGGTGTCAACTTATTTCATGAAGGTATCAACTTACATGATGAAGGTACCAACTTATTTGGTGTCAACACATTTCATGAAGGTATCAACTTATATCATAGACAGATGGAGGTATCAACTTATATCTTGAAAGTATCAACTATGAAGGTTTCAACTTCTTGTCAATTTATGTGATGATGGCAGGATGGTATCAATTGTTATGTCATTATCATATCACTTCGTTATAGACGTATACTTTCACACTTTATCATCAAATGTGGTCTTTTCGGCGACAATATGTGAAGTTCCACATATCATGAGTCGATTATGTTAATTTCGGACCAACAACCAATTAGACAATTCGTCGTAAAGAACGAAAATACTGATTGGCTAATTCGGAACTATTGAATATAAATAATATTATGAGGACAACATGCAATTGGTTTATAGAATATAACTCATGAATATACGAAACCATCACGTATATATCAGTTCGCCGAGAACACCACATTTGATTGTGGTGTGGAAGCACTCTACTAATACCTTCATGAAATAACTTGACACCTTCATGAAATAACTTGACACCTTCATGAAATAAGTTGATACCTTCGTCAAATAAGTTGATACCTTCACCATATAAACTGATACCATCATGAAATATGTTGACACCTTCGTCACATGTGGTCCTTTTGGCGTTCCATAATATATAGTGACGTTAATGTATGTATTAGAGCTACTAGTGCTGGGTCAAGCAAGTTTCTTGTGGCAAGATTTTCTCCTTAAAACCACCTTAAACTACACGGTACACCTTTTTTAAGTTTTATTCTTTTCTCGCACTTTACATACTCCTGGCAAATGTGACTAATCCAGCTAAAAATACCGTTAAACCCAAACAACCAATTGAATATCTCATGAAACGTGAAATACCTTGAATTTTCTTTGTACGGTTTTCGTCATTATCCTCGCTTAACATAGAAACGATTGATCCCTTAAACTAATTAAAATCTACTTATTTCAACATGTTTGTTGGTCCTTACACATAATATTCGTTCATTTTGACACTGTTCTGAGCGGAGTCTCACCAGTCAGCAATAATGACGCATATACACATGTCGTAGTAGAATTACAGTTCAGCAACCAGAATTTACAGCACATGAACTGTATGCCTATATCTATAGGATGCAAAATAAATAGTACTTTCTTTCTGTTTGTAAATGTATTCGCGTTTGAAATATTGTCAGTGTGAGGGTACACATTTTGGAGGTGGGGTGGTGTGGATGGGAAGGAGCCTTTCCAAAAAATCCAAATGTAACCCATATATAGCATAGCATAGCAATGTTTAACGTCCCAAAAGAATTTAGTGCTGGACATGACGACCACGGCCTTCGACAACAAGTTGTGAACTCACTGGTTACAGACCCACCGGGACACGAGCCCTGAATGTGCGAGTTAGAGGATAAAGCACCCCTTCCTTTTGTTGAATGTCTTTTTGGGGGAGTGGGGAATCTTTTGAATGATCTGCAAAAGAAAATGTAAATAAGAGAATCTCATTTGGCCCGGTCGCTCTGGTTCAAATTATTTTTCAAAGAGGTCGCCCCCTCTTACTCTCTTCCTTAACATTTCTGGCTACGTGCCTGGCCACATTATATTTTAGTAACCCAGATTTGTTAACCTAATCCGGCTCCGTACGACAGGCGTAATGGACTTTTTGAGAATGTTTTCGTCAACCGGACAATTGTAAGAACTGTAGATAACCTGAATTCACTGAGCAAACAAACAGAATGTGCTGGTGACCTTTTTATCTTATTTTCAATCATGACCTGCATTTAAGCGACGACGGATTGAATGATTCAAATGTGACGTAATTAAGTGTTTATTTCTGATGAAGATATATAAAAATGGGAGAAAGAGTTAGCGGTCATGTACCCAGGATCAAAACGTATTCTCTGTAATATTCATATGGCGACAAGTACTGTACATCAGTTACTATGGAAGATAATAAAATGAAGTTGTGTGTGTTGGGGCTCTTTGAGATCGTTATTTACATATTACAACTTACTAATGTAATTTTGATTTAGACTTTTTTACCATCCTCCTTCGTTACACACTAAAAGTAATAGCAGATACGTGCCCCTCCCCCACCCTGCACACATCTAATCGAGTAGCCTACTGTAGGCCTACTGCTGCAATATTTTTGAACGTTGTGAAAATAAATCCTAATACAAACACTTTTGATGTTAGCACGTTATAATCTATTAATACTTAATGAAAGTAGGGTATAGGGTTATTTCCAAGGTGATACCAATCGAACAAAAGTAGAGCCCACGTAATAACATTGATTATCTTTTAAAATACTTCATAGGATTTGCAAATTTTGCCTTTAACAATAGCGTTGACATGACAATGCACATTACATACAAGCAGTATTGTGCTCAACGCACCTGTCACTTTGTACTTTAATTGATTACAAACGTGAGAGCTAATCCATATGTTTCCGCTTTCCTGACAGATTACTAACACTGATAATATTTCCGTATTCAGTTTTGGTATTGACATTTTTGGCGCCTCGTGTGATCCTGGTTTTAAGTTATTTAAATGTTTGCCGACATATCATGTGAGGTAGAAAGTCCAGTAGAAAAAGTTAAAAAAAATCTGGAGCACTTTCTTGAAACGTGCACTTACATAATGTGTTCGTCGTGTGGCTGTGTTCAACAGTTTACATTCTCCTCTCTCCCGTCTATGTTTATGTCTGTTCATTATTGATTTGCAAATTAAAAACAATTCTAGTGTTCAAAATGACTTAAATGATTTGTTATGGAGATAGCTTTAAATGATGCCAGTGTGACGTCATCTGCGGAGATCGTCTCTAGCAAGGACAATGCGATATATAAATGTTACTTCTATCGTCTCCCAGACGAGCTTATTGTGAGAATTCTTCAGTTTCTGCACCCGGTTGACGACGCGCTTCCACTTTTAGCTTGCGTGTGCCACAAATTGCAGAAAATTTTGGCAGACACATCGTCACTGTGGAGAAAACTTCACATCCATCCGTCAGGGTACACTTCATGGCAGTATGAAATTATTTGTGCCATACTCATTACATATGGACAACATGTTAAAGAATTCACGTGGGAGTCAGGAACACGCGTATATGAATCGATATTTTGCTTGCTTCCAAGTCTCACGTCTCTCTCCGTGCTCAATATTCCAGTCCTGTGGGACAAGTCAGTGGTTGAAATGTTATGTCCTCTTTATAACCTTGAAGACGTTCAAATTAATGGTGGATTTGCTTTAACAGACGATGATCTCCTCTTACTGGCTTTACAGTTTCCTTGTCTAAAGAAAGTAACATTGAATTCTTGCTGGGTGATTACAATTGATGGACTTAAACTTTTCCTTGCTTCTCTTGAGAGTTTAAGAGAGTGTATGCTGAAGGTAAATACCGGGCTACCTTTGGAAGACCCAAGAAGTGATGGTGCCATGGTACAAGGAAGCATTATCACCCGTTGTCTTGGGGATGTTCCTAAGACAGAGACCCTCACGTGTCTTGTGCTTAACTTTGTTTCCATTACCATGGAGGAATTGTGGAGCTCAGTTGCGGGATTGGATAAGCTGAAGAAGCTGATCATCAGTAATTGTGAGGTAAGATTTTTTTGATTGACAACACAATGACGGCAAATAATATTGTATTATTCTTCCTTTCATGAAAACGAGATGTCCCTTTTTCAACACATGTCCTCAGAAGTAAGCTGTTTAAGCTAATCGTTTGCGTTATACGTTATGGTAAATTGATTCCCCACAGAATCAGCTCATGTATTGGTATCCTCCCATCCACTGCTCCCATCTCCACTGATGGTGATGTTTAACACATGGACACATGGTTAACGTAAGGTCATAGAGCTGACGCAACGAAATGTTTCTCCATAAAATGTCAAACTAGTATGATTTCCATTTCGGCAGGTCATATATACATATGGACCCACAAATAAGGACAATTGAAATCTAAATATTGCTTTCGACATTGGAGTACTAAAACATTACAGTTCTTATGTTATCCGATTTGGCAAAACGATCCATGAAACGGATTTAAAAGCTTATCCTCAGCAAATAAATCAATGAGTATAGCAAATAAACCACCAATATACAGATATATCACCTGTTGTTTTGGCATGTGATTGTTTTAACTTCAGAGCTGATGAATACTCCCCTTTAGCTGTTGCAGTAATTTACTATTCACAGTGGAGTTCATCAAATTATCTAATTATCATATGGTCGGTGTTTTTATCTTGATTTCCGTTCACTTTACACCCATACATCATCAAGTCATATCGTCGATCATACAAAGTCACTTTTAATGCATTTCAGTTACAAAGATATTTGCGCTTTTCTTAGCAGCATATTTTGCCATGATTTTTCAAGATTACAGGAAATCTTGATATTCACCAGTTCACTTTTAGGCACTTTAATGAAATGTTTAACTTGAAAGAAAACTATTTAAAAGATTAATGAATTCTACAAAGAGAATAGCACTCGAATTGGCAGAACTTGAAACCATTAAAACGAAAAGCAGTTCTTAAAGAAAACTGTTAAAAAGATTAATTAATTCTACAAAGAGAATAGCGATTAAGTTGGCTGAGCTTGGAACGATATACTGATATAAAGGAAAAGTTGTCACGAATGCAAATTTACCCCAAATTGGCCGCACAAATATAATTAGTTTAATGTTTTGCATATACAGACAATGTGAAATACTTATTCATTTCAATTTGTTAATGTCTACAAATTAATCACTGTTGCTGGGGAGAGGTGCGATCATGGACTGGTGTCTAGCGTGAGTAACTGTCTGACTGCTTTTCATCAACCAGTAGATATACTCGTATTATCTGACCACGGAAACCGGGCATAAAAACCAACCTTACTGACTTATGATCCTACATGGTTCAGGAAAAGATACACTTATTTAAACTTAATTTTCATTTCGTGCAGAAAACCATGTTGTTTTTATCTTACATACTGCAGTACTGAATGAACTCAAAAAGTAACGTTGTTTGGACATGTATGATGTATGTTAATATTCAGTGATAATTGAGCCATAAATAATAACTCATTTGAGGAATTTCAGTGCTTCCATGAAACAGACGAAAAACCCATCTATCTAATTTGAAGTTAAAAGTTTTCAGAATACCTGGATAACATCAAGCAAAGACGTTCATGGTTCCTAGCCCAGTTTTTTAAAATTTGCAGGCACAGTTGAACAGGATTTCCAATTGATTCTTTCCCCACAGAATCTGCAAGGAATTCATCTATGTTCCACCAGTCTGCATAAGCTACATCTATTCAATCTGTGGTCCTCCCACTTCATCTCCATTAATGCGCCGTCGCTGCGCAGGATGCAAATTGGTCATGGATTGGATTCGTGTGAGCATGTTGAAATATTCACAGCAAAGCTAAAAACACTATTAGTAAGTAAACTTTTCCTAAAGGTTAAGGATTTGTCATGCGTGCCATTCATGTATGTTATTATCTCACTGCGCCTAGGCCCGTAAGTTGTAGCCAGGATTTTTTTTTTTTTTTTTTTCAATGTGGTACTGACACTTCAAGAGGGGGCATTGGGGCAAAGTCCATATTTCTGTGTCTTTATTCTTCTTATATTCACGCAAACGTAATTATTACATTCGCAAGGAGGAGACAGCAAGCCGTGCCTTTGGCTATGGGCTTTTCTGCGTCTTATTCCCTGAGCAGCCAAAGGAAGCGAAAAGTGAGGTCATCGCTCCAAACCTGGTTTAAAATTAATGATTGCTTCTGCAAATTTCGTTTTATTGTTTCTCAAAATTGAGGCATTTGCGTGTTTTTGGAGTAAGAGGTCGTCAAACTTCTGTTTAAACCATTCAAATTATCTACTATAATGAAAAACTAAATATCAATTAATAAAAGCAAAATCGTCATTACTGTCAGCTGTTGCAGGAGAATTTCATATAAAACTACAACTGTGACGTACGAACCACACATTACAGGAAGTGATTACGTACATAACGAAAGATAAGCGTAGACAAATGTTTAAATGTGAGGTATTTTGATTATTTCTGTAAGCCACCAGGATTCGTTTGTATTATGTTTTTGATAGAGGCAATAATTGCCATGTTTGTCAAAGCTGTCTGACAAAACCGATTTACACAGTTAGTAGGTTAAAAAAAAATAAACACCTCATAAACAGATAAACCTATATGCAACAAAATAAGTCTGTGCTTTCTTTTATGTAATAACATGAAATGAAAGGAACCAGGGATCAGGGGCGTAAATACCGTGTGGTGTGTGTGTGTGTGTGTGCGTGCGTGTGTGCGTGTGGGTGGGTGGGTGTGTGTGTGGGTGTGGGCGGGCGGTGTTCTCCCCCCACTTTCGGTAAAGCTGTCGGTAAAATTAAGACCTGTCGGTAAATCAAGATCCGCGTCGGTAAAACTTCTATCAAAGACAATTAAAACTACCAAACAGATTAAACACACACAAAAAAGGAATCGTTCTGCGATTTTAAACCGATGAATTTTTTTTTTTTTTTTTTTCTTTTACACGTTATGAGGGCCCTGAATGTGGAATATAATTTTGTCGGTAGCGTCGAAGTCTATCGTCGGTAAATTTGTAGTTTTACAATTTGGAAGTTTCCTTGACATGTAATATGCATAAATATATTAAGATTTTCAAAATTAAATGACTGCATGAAGACTGTACCAATCAAAATTTTAGAATTTAATTTAAACGGACATGACTTTAGTTCGTCAATCAGCTACATTCTAAATTCCATCCATTGTATTCTTTTGACCACAGGTGGATGGAAGTGGAGTCCTTCGCACCCTTGTAGTTCGAAGTAATCGTTTGACCACGGTGGAATTACGCCATTGCCCGAATTTAGACACAAGGAGTTTTCAATCCTTCCTAGCAGAGAACCCATCTTTGACCAATTTGATTCTAGGAAATGTGTCTCGCGAAGAAGTTATTCTGGATTCAAACCGGTGTCCAAATCTTCAGGTGCTTGGAATTCAGTCTGATTTCACTAGCCGTTCATTGTCCGTCACTTGTCCCTCACTTCAGTATCTCCATGTGGCCGACGATGCGGAAATCATGGACTTGATTTCTGTCGTTATAGTTGCAGACTCCTTGAAAAGTGTTTCTTTAACTGGTATCCCGATGTTGCAGAATCTCTTCGTACAAACTCGAACAATCCACACGTTCGAGGTAAATATGTTCAATGATAGTCTGCTGTATCTCCATTCGTGTGTCGTCAAAGCTCGGGAGCGTATAGGAGAAATGAAACTGTATGATTGTTCGTTACATGCTCTGATTGTAGATTCTCCTTCAATTAAGACAATGGTGCTATATCGTTGCTTCATACCAAACTATGCATTGCAAATGGCTCTTAACGGATGCAAAAGTATTACACATCTAAGTCTCGAAAAGTGTCTTTCGGTCACCGAACTGAATCTTTTCCCAACAAGCAGTATTCAATATTTAAATTTATTTGGTTGTCAGAGACTCAGACACCTGAGTGTAGACTCCACCGAATTAACCTCACTTAATCTTGGACAGTGTTTCAAAGTGTCGGCTGTTGTAAGAGGAAAGAAAATTGATTTGAAAAATGGACAAGAGACAAGTGAATTCACTTTTGTGAACCCTTCAGAACCCTTTCGATGGACTTATGATTATCCACCTTCGATGTACACTGAAAGTATATGTTAAAGAAGCATACAATATATTCACATATTATTCACACATTGTTCATAGACTATCCCTGTTCACATCTAAACATGTAAATGTAAAATACGTTGCGCTGGCTTTCTGGGGTCACCATACTTTCAGACGAGACGAAATCTCGAAAGAAAATAATATAGGCAATCCTTTAGAATTAGAGTTTAAGATGTGTTTTAAACAATTCTGATACATTCTCAATATCAATAAAGTGAACATTGCTTTTCGATAATATTAGTGGGTCATAGGAAATAAGGGTTCGCTCTAAATATCGCTCTTTGAATGATTCCAAAGAAAGACTTTCGCTAACCCTATACTTTTGCGGCCTATAGGCCAAATCTAGCTCCTTGATTTGAACCTCTAGCAGACTTTCGTCGTTGTTGAAGACAAAGAGTATCTTGGAATGACGAGTGCGACAACAATTTTTTTTAAAGAAAAGTCTTGGCAATATCAATGTCAGCGTGCCAAGTTTATGGATGCATTATACAGATTTAATATGCCCATAGAGACATACAGTAAGCATTGCCATACTAAAGATATCCGTAGCTTTCATAGTGTTCAAGTTTGCCCTCTTGAGCAAAGGCGTCGATTCGAGGAGGCAAGGGACAACATTTTCTCTGAAACAAAAGTTATCATAATTTTGGAAAAGTAATGCAGTCAAATTCTGGTTTGGTTTGTTGATGTTTTACAGCACCGCGACAGTAATGTCAAATGTGCCAAGAGGGTCTTAAAAACTACGATGCTTGAGTTAGGACAGAGAGGAAAGAAAGGTGGGGTAGAGGGACGGGGGAGAGGAGGTGAATAAGGGAAAGAAGTTAAGGTAATAAAAGGAAGAATTCTAGAACGAAAGAAAATCATCAATATTTTGTCCGAGCTGCTTAATTTAAAGCAGCTATATCTATTGAAATTTTAACAAAAACTTTAATCGAAACAGTATCTTCATGTCCACCGTCCTTTCTCCTAATTAGGAGTTATCGCCGTAGCTGTTGAGCATCTGACTTAAACGTCTTAAGAAGTACAATTTGTCTTTGTAATTTCAGTCGGTCAGTGGGGCTCTTGCAGATTAGAGAAGTTTGAAATTTGGTGTTGACACTAAATTTGAATGAGGGTCGTTGCACCCACCACGGCATTGCAATGGCACTATTTTAATCAACAATGATTTTTTTTATTTATTAACTTTCGGCCCGTGCTTTGTCCATCTATCGTGCCTTCGGCAATTAAACCTCAGCCTGTAATGGCACTTTTCAATAGGCCACTACAGTCAATTTGCAACTAATTTCTTGCTAACGGTGATAACTATGATGCAGTATGACCATATCAGTATTCAACAATAAAGTATATTTTAGCGGATTTTTATTTTGGCTATTTTCAGTTAGTTGAAGATAACTGCTAGCGATTGACGATAATTTGTATAGTGTGTAGGTCAAGTAGAATTTCTGACAAAACCTATACCGCTATAGATGCATACATTCGGATAAAAAGCACTTTGCGTTAGGTGAAAGGTACAATGGTGAAAAGGGCCATGAGCGCCGAAAGGGGATAACGGTTGTGAGCATAATTTGCTAGGTAGATTGTCAATTTTCGTTGAAATGTTTTAGTACTGTAGTGTAAGCTCAACCAACATTTCCAAAAAGAATATGCAAAAATATTATCCGGGAAAGACTATTTGCCCCTGTAAAATTTTAAGTTCCTCGGTCATGAATTAGAAATATTTTCATTTGTTGTCGCAGAAAGTACGATATTTGATTAAAAGCAATGAATAAATTCGTTAATTTTTTAATGATAAGTTTTGATTTCTGAACGTACGCGACCCGATATTAAATGTGCAAGCAAAAAACAATCTCGTATTATAAAGGAGATAAGATGGTTTATTATATCTGTATATGGGCACCTATTTTATATAGAACAACAGTTGCATTCATTGTGAGCACACGACGTGGCGATTAGTCCTTGGAAGAACAATACAGCAGCAATGTACGTTTAGAGTATGAGCTTGAAATAAATTTCAAATACATAAATATATATGCTGTATTATTTATCTCCCTTGAACAAGGCAGATCAAATAATTTCTCATCCCTTTTATTTCCAGTGACTAATTGGACTTTAATTTCTAGTCTGCTATTAAAGAGGACATACAGTCTGATACAATTCACATTCATAAGATCGAGGTTCAAAATTTAGACCAACTACCAAAATCAGCAAGTTAAAATGTTATTCCTATCTCAAGTTATTCATGTTTGAATCTGCGACATGGAGAATGCCATTTTGTTCAATTTTGTATCGAAATCTTGTGCATGATGATATAAGTTCCCCAACAATGACATCATGATTGTAATGTATTTCTTTATAAATTTAATCAAAGTTTTTATTGCAAAATGCTGTGACATAGTTTTAAGTGCGTGTTTTAATAATACCATTTGCAGATTTGTACACAAAAATGTCCCAGACCCTTACAACAAAAAAACAACAAAAATCATAAGCTTGAAAACTTAAAATGAATTATAAATACAAGGCATTCCAAAATCCTGTTAAGCTGATGACATCATTTCTTGCATGTTTTAAAATAAAAATGGCGGCTCGCATAGTAGTAGCATTCACGTTTTTGATAATTTACAAACAGCTGTTAGATTACTGTGGGAGGCATGAGACTGTCAGAAAATTTGTTAGTTTAATTTTCTATTATATGAACTAAGGATTATGTCAGACTTAATGTCTTTTTGAGTGAAAGGTTAAAGAGGAAGCTCGTTCTTGCGGGTACATGTTGTTCCGACATGGATCTTGATTGCCTTGTCACGTGCACTAAGCCTATTTGTCATGTTTTGAATGTATACAAACCGTATAACCTTCACGTTCATAAGCCTCCATACACTCTTGTCTTCCCTCACTTTCGGCAGGCAAATCTCGGCCAAAGCCGGCAAAAGCCTAGGCCAAAAATTTTAAGTTTGCCAACATGACTCATATCCAGAATATTAAGCCCTATAGTTGTCTTATAAAGGCATAAATACTCACTTTGGAAATATAAAAGGGTACCTGTGTCTTCAAAATCAACTTGTTATTTGGCCCCATATAAAATCATTTGGAGACTTATGGCCACATAGCCCTCGTTTCCTACGCCAGGCTGCCAGATATAATGACCAGGCACGTATTGAGCCCAGTGACGTAGCCAGTATTTAAAAAGTGAGGGGTCCAACAAGGTCTTAAATCCCCTCCCAAGACAAAGTGTTTAAATATAGCCCACTTCTGATGGCAATACAAAAAACAAAGATTATCCTAATTTTTAAAAACATTTCCTCTTCTGTTGGCTCTTCTTCTTCTGTTGGCTCTTCTTCTTCTGTTGGCTCTTCTTCTTCTGTTGGCTCTTCTTTTTTCTGGCTCTTCTTCTTCATCTTCTTCTTTTGTTTGCTCTTCTTCATCTTCTTCTTTTGTTTGGCTCTTCTTCTTCTGTTGGCTCTTCTTCTTCTGTTGGCTCTTCTTCTTCTGTTGGCT
The DNA here is from genome assembly GCA_020152595.1 of Chiridota heheva. Classification (NCBI taxonomy): domain Eukaryota; kingdom Metazoa; phylum Echinodermata; class Holothuroidea; order Apodida; family Chiridotidae; genus Chiridota; species Chiridota heheva. Next base: position 667,637 of record JAIGNY010002021.1, read on the forward strand.
CTTCTTCTTCTGTTTCTTCTTCTTCTTGTTTCTTCTTCTTCTTCTTCTTTTTCTTCTTCTTCTTCTTCTTCTTCTTCTTCTTCTTCTTCTTCTTCTTCTTCTTCTTCTTCTTCTTCTTCTTCTTCTTCTTCTTCTTCTTCTTCTTCTTCTTCTTCTTCTTCTTCTTCTTCTTCTTCTTCTTCTTCTTCTTCTTCTTCTTCTTCTTCTTCTTCTTCTTCTTCTTCTTCTTCTTCTTCTTCTTCTTCTTCTTCTTCTTCTTCTTCTTCTTCTTCTTCTTCTTCTTCTTCTTCTTCTTCTTCTTCTTCTTCTTCTTCTTCTTCTTCTTCTTCTTCTTCTTCTTCTTCTTCTTCTTCTTCTTCTTCTTCTTCTTCTTCTTCTTCTTCTTCAAGTACAAGTATCCTGTAAACAGGTAAAGTGGTGTTGACATTATCATTAGCTGATTATTACACCGTTGATTCCTTTAGATTATTGTCTGTCATGTAAAAATACATGTACTTGATCTATTTCTATAGTCTATCGCTGTAATACAGAATTCATTTCCAGCTGCCAACTGGCAACTTCTTAGTCAACTGGTAGGCACTTCCCTATTTAAACATTGAAGCCATGCAGTGCAGATTTTAAGTATTGGAATTTAATGTTTAGTCAAATTTCCAGGTGAGGCCCTTTAAACAGTTGAAAGAATTATTACGCTGCCGCATGAGCAACAACAAAACACAAGAAGAACAATGGAACTATTTTGAGGAGGATACCTACCTGTCTATATGTTAAAATGTTGTTCAATGCTTTAAAGCAGCTTCATCTGTAACAACGGAACAAGAGATAATTGATTTTGGGTGATTTTACGTTTATCTGCGCATTTTCCCTACCCTTCCCCTACTTCCTACGCCTCTGCCTGAAATAGTATATCTCTGACCAACGGGGTGATCTCCACCGCCCTTCATTTTACAGGGGAAATTGGAGCCTTTCATTACACGGGGAAAACGCCCAGGGAAAAAAGCGCTTCAAAGTTAGTAGTTTTTCTTCTGATTTTGCTGATTCTTCAAAACCTGATTTTTTCCTATAGATAATGGATGTTTTCGTCATAAAACGTTTTTTTCATTTTGTTTCATTCATATGGTCATATAACAGTATACAAATATATGGCATTACCCTGACTATTATATCAAGTGAAATTGTATTTGCTATAATTTTTTGACATTTGTTATCATGTTCTTTTCCTTAATGACTTCTTTTTTTGTATCTTTAACAATTTTGTTATCAAGCCTATATTACAATTAAATCTAACCTGTTTTAATTGATGAAAATATTTGATAATAATTATCAGAAATATCATCATAAATTGGTTGGTTGTTCATTTCTTTCTTGTCTATTTAAAACGTGATAGAATCGTCGGAAAGACGTCAGAATTTAACGACTTTAACCGAAGTCGTTATGACTGTTTACTGTCTATGGATGGCCAAAGGGCTGTAACGTATTGCTTTAACGCTTTGTCGAGATCTCTACAACGCGTTGCTAAAACTTCGATATCGTTGTCGAAGTTTCGGCAACGCGTTGTAGAGGTTTCGACAACGCGTTGAAGGCGTACGTTATGGTCCTTTCGGCCAATCATAGACGTCTTTCCGACGTCAAAAGGACGTCGATTTTTAAACTTAGTTTAACCGACGTTCAACCGACCTCAATGAGACGCTCGATTTCGACGTCTAAGGGACGCCCGATTTCGACGTTCAAGCGACATCGAACTGACGTCTATGGGACGTTGCAACCGACGTCGTACCGATTTACAAACGGACACGTGAGGACGCCGGACCGACGTCGGACCGACGTCTTGGCCGACTCAAAACCGTCGTCGATCCGACTTCGAAATGTTTACAAGGATGGTACAACATAGGGTTGGTATAGGTCTTGTACTTTTGAAATCAAAATGGTGTAAAAGTTTGCATAAAAGTACTTATTTGACCTTTGACCCATGACCTTGACATTTTGACCTGCAATTATTTTAAATTTTTGTTAGAATGTTAAACCCTGCCCATCTATGCAATTGTAAAGATACCTAGTAATTCCTTCAAAAGATCAGCATTACCAAAACTTGTTTCATTTGACCTGTGACCTTTGACCTTTGTACCCCAAAACATTGGATCCTTGCCAGGGGTACACGTCCACCAAATTTGGCTCATGTGTGTATTACAGTTTTGGAGTTTTAAGCGACACATAATTGATTGTTATATACGCACACACACCCACACACACACACCCACCCACGGACAAACGAAAAAATCACCAATTTTGGTCCCATTCCAAAAACCTATGACCTCTAGCCCCTAATATGAGGTCATTATGGTGGACCCCATCCCTAATATCAAGGGGTGGCCATGATGTAGTATAGAAGGTATAGGCAGTTATTTGCTTATACAGCAAAGTGACTACAACATCTCATCCACACATGTATGTATATGTGGGTGATGAGATAATAAAAAGATAAATCACTTGCAACCCTAATGATGTCAATAAAAATGTTTTAAAACGTTTCTATAATAACATTTTGAACTAAACCCTTATCTAAATTTTTAAACTGTATTTTGAATTTGTAAACCTAACAGTGAATTTTCTAGCCCTCAGGTAGAATTTTAAGCAGAAAACCTCATTCTAAAGTGGATTTTTAAGACTAATCATGAATTTATAAGCCCTAACCTAATCGTAATTGTTTAAACCCTAACGTGGATTTGTTAAGCCTAATACTGAATTTTTAAAACCTAAAGTGGATTTTAACCATAAAAATTAGTAAAGATACGTCACATTTAAACGACATATCTGCATGAGCTGCGCCGGATGATATTTAGTCATCCAAAAGTAGTGCGCCGAGTACCAAATATTCCTCAATATTTCTGTTGAACTAAAGTAACTTTTCTATGAAATATACATTAAATACAAAAAAAATTCAAAGTAATAAAAAGAAGGGTTTATTACAACGCAGAATGCATAAATGTTATATAACACATCTACTACATTAAAAAGAAAAAATCCACATCCTCTTCAGTTTTCTCCTCATATGTTGAAATGATATAGGCCTAATGCACATATAATTCAGACAATCCCCAACAAAAGTAAATGAAAGAAACTGGGCCCTCTGCCTTGCCCTACATATATGTTTTTGTAGCAGGGGGTAGGGGATATGGCTCAGGCACGTAGCAAGAACTGATGATTTGGGACACATTTGAACGACAACTTTGTCATATTTTTGGGAGGGGCACATGCCCTCGTGCCTCCCTTTTAACTACGTCTCTGATAGTGCCCATCCTGCATACAAGGCACAATTTCAACCTTTTCCCCACATCTATTACTTCACCGATATTAGACCCGCTGTCTTTTTAGCCAGTCTGTATATGTAGTTTATACGTACGTATTTACGGCGCATAAGTAATCCTTCATGAGGGATGTACACGGCACTAATGATAAATTGTAAACCAGATTAAAGAGCTTCTATATATGACCAGATATATTGCTGTCAGCTCTTAACCACTACAGAGTCAGAGACAGTGCAACTTATTACATAAATATGTGCTGACATAGAAATTTCAAATAAAACACTAAGGTCATGAAGATCACCATATATATTCAAATTATTTTTCTTTTCCATCGCAAGATACTTAAATCATGGAGATACATGTACTATATAGTATCTCCATGCTTAAATCCAGGGATAGAAATACTAGTTATTGTCACAGATGTGTAAAAGTTGTAAACTACCTTTGTCAGTGTTGCGGATTTAAAGTCCAAAAAATTTAGCGCTGCTTTTCGTTTTGTGAGAGAATTCGATTTTAAGAGTAAGAATTTTTTGTCCATTACCAGTCTATTTTATTATTGAAATGCCTGTAGTTTTTACTTTTGGGCGATATCAAGTAACAAATCCAAGAGGAATTGTTATTCTTTTTAAATGCCAAGAAAGTTTTTACGTAAGGTACTACAAAGGACCCGATTCCGCGACTAAAAACATATCTTGGCTGAAAAGTTTCAACCCAGTCAAAACGGTTAAAGGCATCATAACCAGGGTTCTAGGTAGACAAGTCAGAGTGCCGGGATTCAGTGACAATCAGTGGCGTGCTCAAGGTGACCTAGTTCCCACTCCCATGAAGAAGTCTTCAAATTTAGTCCACTTTTATTGACAAATTGGGCAGTTCCAGAAAATATGTGTACGGCGGGGGAAAGGAGGATGGGGTTGGGTTGGGGGGGTCGGCGACATCTCCAGATATCCAATCTCCCGGAATCCCAATCCCGCTGAAACCCCTCCCCGGAATCCCAATCCTGCTGAACCTCCCCTCCTGGAATGCCAATCCTGCTGAACCCCCTCCCCACATCCCAATCACGCTGAACTTCCCTGCGCTCTGGAATCCCAATTCCAGCTCACAGACCCCCCACCCCACCCCATACACATATTTCTTGCAACTGCCCGTTGTCAATGAAAAAGATTATATATTTTTGTTTTTATTTTATCAGAAACTCTTTTCTCAATTCCCATTGTTATTCATTTTGCTTAAACTTTTTAACTCTTTTGTTTTCGTCCTAGTATCATTCGACGAAAGCCATGCATTATTTCAAGTTAATTAACATTAGCGGCACATGTTCCTATAAACTATGCAAAAACTTTTGTCAATATCAAATCCCCCATAATTCCCAAGAATATAGACCCCGTTATGATGTTAAGTGCATATGGGCTTTATAAAACATGTGATTAGTTACTTACATTTGGACCGATCTATAAGCATGCCTTGGGCCCTTGAGGGTGTAATATTTACTTTGTTAAAGTTTGTTTGTATGGTAAGTGAAGGACTTGACAAGCTGCCAGCAGTGATTCACAAGGATTAAAACGTGAACTGTGTGCATGTGAGTATGTTTATGTAGGTGACATGTATGGGTAATTTTACGATAATATGTATGTTCAATTGCATTAAAATCCTATATACAGTAGTTCAGTTGTAGTTATGAAAACAGGTTTTTTTGGCCGTGTTCGGTAATTGATCATCAAGGGGGTGTAAAGCCCTTTTCATTTTAAGTCACAGATTGACAACGTGTTGAGAGCAACGTGACTTCTATTGTATTCTATTCTCTCAAACTTTTCATTTTGATTCACTTTACCTTGCACTTTACCACCTAAATTTTTGTTTTGTATCTTTATTTTCCGGGATTCTCTCTCTGTGAATGGGTATCTGCTTTCGGTGAGATTGTTCTTTTGTTTTTCTTCTCTCTTATTCTGACCAGACTTTCGTGCCTTATCCTTACCTGTACAGTGGTTCTCCTATAGTAGTACCACGTTTTTTTTCCTAGTTGCCTCGGGTCTCTCGGCCGTTGGTTTTATTTCATCATGACCAAACACTTCTACCTTGACCCTCCCTACCCTCTCCATGACCCACCTGCTACCTCTATTGACCAATCTTTAGCCCCAGTCCCCAAAATTCTAATTATACAGGCACCAATAAATCAGAAAGTTTTAATAATCATAATAATAATAATGAATAAGATTTATTACACGCACATATCCATCCAAATGGATGCTCAAGGCGCCGTACATATAACAAGTGTGGGCGGGCGGTGTTCTCCCCCCACTTTCGGTAAAGCTGTCGGTAAAATTAAGACCTGTCGGTAAATCAAGATCCGCGTCGGTAAAACTTCTATCAAAGACAATTAAAACTACCAAACAGATTAAACACACACAAAAAAGGAATCGTTCTGCGATTTTAAACCGATGAATTTTTTTTTTTTTTTTTTTTTTCTTTTACACGTTATGAGGGCCCTGAATGTGGAATATAATTTTGTCGGTAGCGTCGAAGTCTATCGTCGGTAAATTTGTAGTTTTACAATTTGGAAGTTTCCTTGACATGTAATATGCATAAATATATTAAGATTTTCAAAATTAAATGACTGCATGAAGACTGTACCAATCAAAATTTTAGAATTTAATTTAAACGGACATGACTTTAGTTCGTCAATCAGCTACATTCTAAATTCCATCCATTGTATTTTGACCACAGGTGGATGGAAGTGGAGTCCTTCGCACCCTTGTAGTTCGAAGTAATCGTTTGACCACGGTGGAATTACGCCATTGCCCGAATTTAGACACAAGGAGTTTTCAATCCTTCCTAGCAGAGAACCCATCTTTGACCAATTTGATTCTAGGAAATGTGTCTCGCGAAGAAGTTATTCTGGATTCAAACCGGTGTCCAAATCTTCAGGTGCTTGGAATTCAGTCTGATTTCACTAGCCGTTCATTGTCCGTCACTTGTCCCTCACTTCAGTATCTCCATGTGGCCGACGATGCGGAAATCATGGACTTGATTTCTGTCGTTATAGTTGCAGACTCCTTGAAAAGTGTTTCTTTAACTGGTATCCGATGTTGCAGAATCTCTTCGTACAAACTCGAACAATCCACACGTTCGAGGTAAATATGTTCAATGATAGTCTGCTGTATCTCCATTCGTGTGTCGTCAAAGCTCGGGAGCTTATAGGAGAAATGAAACTGTATGATTGTTCGTTACATGCTCTGATTGTAGATTCTCCTTCAATTAAGACAATGGTGCTATATCGTTGCTTCATACCAAACTATGCATTGCAAATGGCTCTTAACGGATGCAAAAGTATTACACATCTAAGTCTCGAAAAGTGTCTTTCGGTCACCGAACTGAATCTTTTCCCAACAAGCAGTATTCAATATTTAAATTTATTTGGTTGTCAGAGACTCAGACACCTGAGTGTAGACTCCACTGAATTAACCTCACTTAATCTTGGACAGTGTTTCAAAGTGTCGGCTGTTGTAAGAGGAAAGAAAATTGATTTGAAAATGGACAAGAGACAAGTGAATTCACTTTTGTGAACCCTTCAGAACCCTTTCGATGGACTTATGATTATCCACCTTCGATGTACACTGAAAGTATATGTTAAAGAAGCATACAATATATTCACATATTATTCACACATTGTTCATAGACTATCCCTGTTCACATCTAAACATGTAAATGTAAAATACGTTGCGCTGGCTTTCTGGGGTCACCATACTTTCAGACGAGACGAAATCTCGAAAGAAAATAATATAGGCAATCCTTTAGAATTAGAGTTTAAGATGTGTTTTAAACAATTCTGATACATTCTCAATATCAATAAAGTGAACATTGCTTTTCGATAATATTAGTGGGTCATAGGAAATAAGGGTTCGCTCTAAATATCGCTCTTTGAATGATTCCAAAGAAAGACTTTCGCTAACCCTATACTTTTGCGGCCTATAGGCTGATAGGCCAAATCTAGCTCCTTGATTTGAACCTCTAGCAGACTTTCGTCGTTGTTGAAGACAAAGAGTATCTTGGAATGACGAGTGCGACAACAATTTTTTTTAAAGAAAAGTCTTGGCAATATCAATGTCAGCGTGCCAAGTTTATGGATGCATTATACAGATTTAATATGCCCATAGAGACATACAGTAAGCATTGCCATACTAAAGATATCCGTAGCTTTCATAGTGTTCAAGTTTGCCCTCTTGAGCAAAGGCGTCGATTCGAGGAGGCAAGGGACAACATTTTCTCTGAAACAAAAGTTATCATAATTTTGGAAAAGTAATGCAGTCAAATTCTGGTTTGGTTTGTTGATGTTTTACAGCACCGCGACAGTAATGTCAAATGTGCCAAGAGGGTCTTAAAAACTACGATGCTTGAGTTAGGACAGAGAGGAAAGAAAGGTGGGGTAGAGGACGGGGAGAGGAGGTGAATAAGGGAAAGAAGTTAAGGTAATAAAAGGAAGAATTCTAGAACGAAAGAAAATCATCAATATTTTGTCCGAGCTGCTTAATTTAAAGCAGCTATATCTATTGAAATTTTAACAAAAACTTTAATCGAAACAGTATCTTCATGTCCACCGTCCTTTCTCCTAATTAGGAGTTATCGCCGTAGCTGTTGAGCATCTGACTTAAACGTCTTAAGAAGTACAATTTGTCTTTGTAATTTCAGTCGGTCAGTGGGGCTCTTGCAGATTAGAGAAGTTTGAAATTTGGTGTTGACACTAAATTTGAATGAGGGTCGTTGCACCCACCACGGCATTGCAATGGCACTATTTCAATCAACAATGATTTTTTTATTTATTAACTTTCGGCCCGTGCTTTGTCCATCTATCGTGCCTTCGGCAATTAAACCTCAGCCTGTAATGGCACTTTTCAATAGGCCACTACAGTCAATTTGCAACTAATTTCTTGCTAACGGTGATAACTATGATGCAGTATGACCATATCAGTATTCAACAATAAAGTATATTTTAGCGGATTTTTATTTTGGCTATTTTCAGTTAGTTGAAGATAACTGCTAGCGATTGACGATAATTTGTATAGTGTGTAGGTCAAGTAGAATTTCTGACAAAACCTATACCGCTATAGATGCATACATTCGGATAAAAAGCACTTTGCGTTAGGTGAAAGGTACAATGGTGAAAAGGGCCATGAGCGCCGAAAGGGGATAACGGTTGTGAGCATAATTTGCTAGGTAGATTGTCAATTTTCGTTGAAATGTTTTAGTACTGTAGTGTAAGCTCAACCAACATTTCCAAAAGAATATGCAAAAATATTATCCGGGAAAGACTATTTGCCCCTGTAAAATTTTAAGTTCCTCGGTCATGAATTAGAAATATTTTCATTTGTTGTCGCAGAAAGTACGATATTTGATTAAAAGCAATGAATAAATTCGTTAATTTTTAATGATAAGTTTTGATTTCTGAACGTACGCGACCCGATATTAAATGTGCAAGCAAAAAACAATCTCGTATTATAAAGGAGATAAGATGGTTTATTATATCTGTATATGGGCACCTATTTTATATAGAACAACAGTTGCATTCATTGTGAGCACACGACGTGGCGATTAGTCCTTGGAAGAACAATACAGCAGCAATGTACGTTTAGAGTATGAGCTTGAAATAAATTTCAAATACATAAATATATATGCTGTATTATTTATCTCCCTTGAACAAGGCAGATCAAATAATTTCTCATCCCTTTTATTTCCAGTGACTAATTGGACTTTAATTTCTAGTCTGCTATTAAAGAGGACATACAGTCTGATACAATTCACATTCATAAGATCGAGGTTCAAAATTTAGACCAACTACCAAAATCAGCAAGTCAAAATGTTATTCCTATCTCAAGTTATTCATGTTTGAATCTGCGACATGGAGAATGCCATTTTGTTCAATTTTGTATCGAAATCTTGTGCATGATGATATAAGTTCCCCAACAATGACATCATGATTGTAATGTATTTCTTTATAAATTTAATCAAAGTTTTTATTGCAAAATGCTGTGACACAGTTTTAAGTGCGTGTTTTAATAATACCATTTGCAGATTTGTACACAAAAATGTCCCAGACCCTTACAACAAAAAAAAACAACAAAAAATCATAAGCTTGAAAACTTAAAATGAATTATAAATACAAGGCATTCCAAAATCCTGTTAAGCTGATGACATCATTTCTTGCATGTTTTAAAATAAAAATGGCGGCTCGCATAGTAGTAGCATTCACGTTTTTGATAATTTACAAACAGCTGTTAGATTACTGTGGGAGGCATGAGACTGTCAGAAAATTTGTTAGTTTAATTTTCTATTATATGAACTAAGGATTATGTCAGACTTAATGTCTTTTTGAGTGAAAGGTTAAAGAGGGAAGCTCGTTCTTGCGGGTACATGTTGTTCCGACATGGATCTTGATTGCCTTGTCACGTGCACTAAGCCTATTTGTCATGTTTTGAATGTATACAAACCGTATAACCTTCACGTTCATAAGCCTCCATACACTCTTGTCTTCCCTCACTTTCGGCAGGCAAATCTCGGCCAAAGCCGGCAAAAGCCTAGGCCAAAAATTTTAAGTTTGCCAACATGACTCATATCCAGAATATTAAGCCCTATAGTTGTCTTATAAAGGCATAAATACTCACTTTGGAAATATAAAAGGGTACCTGTGTCTTCAAAATCAACTTGTTATTTGGCCCCATATAAAATCATTTGGAGACTTATGGCCACATAGCCCTCGTTTCCTACGCCAGGCTGCCAGATATAATGACCAGGCACGTATTGAGCCCAGTGACGTAGCCAGTATTTAAAAAGTGAGGGGTCCAACAAGGTCTTAAATCCCCTCCCAAGACAAAGTGTTTAAATATAGCCCACTTCTGATGGCAATACAAAAAACAAAGATTATCCTAATTTTTAAAAACATTTCCTCTTCTGTTGGCTCTTCTTCTTCTGTTGGCTCTTCTTCTTCTGTTGGCTCTTCTTCTTCTGCTGGCTCTTCTTTTTCTGGCTCTTCTTCATCTTCTTCTTTTGTTTGCTCTTCTTCTTCTGGCTCTTCGTTTGGCTCTTCTTCTTCTGTTGGCTCTTCTTCTTCTGTTGGCTCTTCTTCTTCTGTTGGCTCTTCTTCTTCTTCTTCTTTTTCTTCTTCTTCTTCTTCTTCTTCTTCTTCTTCTTCTTCTTCTTCTTCTTCTTCTTCTTCTTCTTCTTCTTCTTCTTCTTCTTCTTCTTCTTCTTCTTCTTCTTCTTCTTCTTCTTCTTCTTCTTCTTCTTCTTCTTCTTCTTCTTCTTCTTCTTTCTTCTTCTTCTTCTTCTTCTTCTTCTTCTTCTTCTTCTTCTTCTTCTTCTTCTTCTTCTTCTTCTTCTTCTTCTTCTTCTTCTTCTTCTTCTTCTTCTTCTTCTTCTTCTTCTTCTTCTTCTTCTTCTTCTTCTTCTTCTTCTTCTTCTTCTTCTTCTTCTTCTTCTTCTTCTTCTTCTTCTTCTTCTTCTTCTTCTTCTTCTTCTTCTTCTTCTTCTTCTTCTTCTTCTTCTTCTTCTTCTTCTTCTTCTTCTTCTTCTTCTTCTTCTTCTTCTTCTTCTTCTTCTTCTTCTTCTTCTTCTTCTTCTTCTTCTTCTTCTTCTTCTTCTTCTTCTTCTTCTTCTTCTTCTTCTTCAAGTACAAGTATCCTGTAAACAGGTAAAGTGGTGTTGACATTATCATTAGCTGATTATTACACCGTTGATTCCTTTAGATTATTGTCTGTCATGTAAAAATACATGTACTTGATCTATTTCTATAGTCTATCGCTGTAATACAGAATTCATTTCCAGCTGCCAACTGGCAACTTCTTAGTCAACTGGTAGGCACTTCCTATTTAAACATTGAAGCCATGCAGTGCAGATTTTAAGTATTGGAATTTAATGTTTAGTCAAATTTCCAGGTGAGGCCCTTTAAACAGTTGAAAGAATTATTACGCTGCCGCATGAGCAACAACAAAACACAAGAAGAACAATGGAACTATTTTGAGGAGGATACCTACCTGTCTATATGTTAAAATGTTGTTCAATGCTTTAAAGCAGCTTCATCTGTAACAACGGAACAAGAGATAATTGATTTTGGGTGATTTTACGTTTATCTGCGCATTTTCCCCTACCCTTCCCCCTACTTCCTACGCCTCTGCCTGAAATAGTATATCTCTGACCAACGGGGTGATCTCCACCGCCCTTCATTTTACAGGGGGAAATTGGAGCCTTTCATTACACGGGGAAAACGCCCAGGGGAAAAAAAGCGCTTCAAAGTTAGTAGTTTTTCTTCTGATTTTTGCTGATTCTTCAAAACCTGATTTTTTCCTATAGATAATGGATGTTTTCGTCATAAAACGTTTTTTTCATTTTTGTTTCATTCATATGGTCATATAACAGTATACAAATATATGGCATTACCCTGACTATTATATCAAGTGAAATTGTATTTGCTATAATTTTTTGACATTTGTTATCATGTTCTTTTCCTTAATGACTTCTTTTTTTTGTATCTTTAACAATTTTGTTATCAAGCCTATATTACAATTAAATCTAACCTGTTTTAATTGATGAAAATATTTGATAATAATTATCAGAAATATCATCATAAATTGGTTGGTTGTTCATTTCTTTCTTGTCTATTTAAAACGTGATAGAATCGTCGGAAAGACGTCAGAATTTAACGACTTTAACCGAAGTCGTTATGACTGTTTACTGTCTATGGATGGCCAAAAGGGCTGTAACGTATTGCTTTAACGCTTTGTCGAGATCTCTACAACGCGTTGCTAAAACTTCGATATCGTTGTCGAAGTTTCGGCAACGCGTTGTAGAGGTTTCGACAACGCGTTGAAGGCGTACGTTATGGTCCTTTCGGCCAATCATAGACGTCTTTCCGACGTCAAAAGGACGTCGATTTTCAAACTTAGTTTAACCGACGTTCAACCGACCTCAATGAGACGCTCGATTTCGACGTCTAAGGGACGCCCGATTTCGACGTTCAAGCGACATCGAACTGACGTCTATGGGACGTTGCAACCGACGTCGTACCGATTTACAAACGGACACGTGAGGGACGCCGGACCGACGTCGGACCGACGTCTTGGCCGACTCAAAACCGTCGTCGATCCGACTTCGAAATGTTTACAAGGATGGTACAACATAGGGTTGGTATAGGTCTTGTACTTTTTGAAATCAAAATGGTGTAAAAGTTTGCATAAAAAGTACTTATTTGACCTTTGACCCATGACCTTGACATTTTGACCTGCAATTATTTTAAATTTTTGTTAGAATGTTAAACCCTGCCCATCTATGCAATTGTAAAGATACCTAGTAATTCCTTCAAAAGATCAGCATTACCAAAACTTGTTTCATTTGACCTGTGACCTTTGACCTTTGTACCCCAAAACATTGGATCCTTGCCAGGGGTACACGTCCACCAAATTTGGTTCATGTGTGTATTACAGTTTTGGAGTTTTAAGCGACACATAATTGATTGTTATATACGCACACACACCCACCCACGGACAAACGAAAAAATCACCAATTTTGGTCCCATTCCAAAAACTTATGACCTCTAGCCCCTAATATGAGGTCATTATGGTGGACCCCATCCCTAATATCAAGGGGTGGCCATGATGTAGTATAGAAGGTATAGGCAGTTATTTGCTTATACAGCAAAGTGACTACAACATCTCATCCACACATGTATGTATATGTGGGTGATGAGATAATAAAAAGATAAATCACTTGCAACCCTAATGATGTCAATAAAAATGTTTTAAAACGTTTCTATAATAACATTTTGAACTAAACCCTTATCTAAATTTTTTAAACTGTATTTTGAATTTGTAAACCTAACAGTGAATTTTCTAGCCCTCAGGTAGAATTTTAAGCAGAAAACCTCATTCTAAAGTGGATTTTTAAGACTAATCATGAATTTATAAGCCCTAACCTAATCGTAATTGTTTAAACCCTAACGTGGATTTGTTAAGCCTAATACTGAATTTTTAAAACCTAAAGTGGATTTTAACCATAAAAATTAGTAAAGATACGTCACATTTAAACGACATATCTGCATGAGCTGCGCCGGATGATATTTAGTCATCCAAAGTAGTGCGCCGAGTACCAAATATTCCTCAATATTTCTGTTGAACTAAAGTAACTTTTCTATAGAAATATACATTAAATACAAAAAAATTCAAAGTAATAAAAGAAGGGTTTATTACAACGCAGAATGCATAAATGTTATATAACACATCTACTACATTAAAAAAAAAAATCCACATCCTCTTCAGTTTTCTCCTCATATGTTGAAATGATATAGGCCTAATGCACATATAATTCAGACAATCCCCAACAAAAGTAAATGAAAGAAACTGGGCCCTCTGCCTTGCCCTACATATATGTTTTTGTAGCAGGGGGTAGGGGATATGGCTCAGGCACGTAGCAAGAACTGATGATTTGGGACACATTTGAACGACAACTTTGTCATATTTTTGGGAGGGGCACATGCCCTCGTGCCTCCCTTTTAACTACGTCTCTGATAGTGCCCATCCTGCATACAAGGCACAATTTCAACCTTTTCCCCACATCTATTACTTCACCGATATTAGACCCGCTGTCTTTTTAGCCAGTCTGTATATGTAGTTTATACGTACGTATTTACGGCGCATAAATAAGGGATGAAAAAGTTACACAGTGACAATCTTGTATATTGCATCAGAGCACATGTCTGTGCATCAGAGCACAGATATATAATAAGTTTTTGACTGCGATGACCGTTCTTGGGAAGAAAAATTGATCGCATAATCACGTTGGAAGCAGTGCGTAGGACAGTAGGACGACGGTGACCCGCCACATGAGTAACACCACTTAATTAATGAGCGGGAAAAGTACACTGGCAAATATAGTTCCCACCAAAACTTTGCTCCCTTTCAAAATCCGAGCATTTGGAAAAAAAATGGAAAATAGTAGAACATATCTTAGATTTTGGACCATAATTCTGGAAATTGACAAATGTATAATTATCCATAGGCCTATATAGAGTAAAGGCATATTGCTACGCCAATGAGACACCATGGAGTAGGAAAATCCCAATATTCCCACTTAGGCACAGCACCATATATAGGGCCGTACGTCCTTAGATCCATAGGACCATGAAGAAGAGGTTCCAGAAACGTTGATAAAAACTTTATAAAAAGAAATAGCCAAAATTCTTAGTGTGTACAAGGGATCTCCGTTGTATATTTCCCCAGTCAGAGAGTTCCAAATCGAAGTCACTTAATATTGAAATTCGCTGGAGCTATTCGCGCACTCTGTAGGTAAGGTCCTATATTTGAAAATATCATTGCAAATTGTAAGCAAGATTATAAAACTGTAGGCATGGGCGTAGTGGCCAAAATGTCTCCAATTTTGAAATGAAGTCGGTCCACATGATTTTATATCCTATACGGCCAATAAACTGGCCTCAACCTCCGTTTTAGTGGCCTACGGACTGCTTCGTCCCCTTCGGGGGTCAGCGACCTGCCAGTCCACCACTGCTTCTCCTCCTCCTCTGCTAGAAAAAAGAGGAAAATTTTCACCTTTTGAAGAAAAAAATATAGACCTAAATCACTTTATTGCATGCTTCGAAACTTTCGTAGTCAAAGCTGTCACGCAAAGATTTTAAAACTTGTTTCTTCTTTAAAATAGTACAGAAAAGTTTCTTGAGTTGAGACCATTACCAGATTACAGTAGCACGCAGATAATTGTTGGTATGTGATGCACGCAAAACGTAGAAAATACGATGCAAAATTGCATAAACATTAATGGAAGAAAACAAATATTATCGTATCGTATTGTGCCGCAAACAGCTTTTTATTTGATTAGTTTAATTATCAATTTCAGTGTACATTATCTGTTGTTCATATCTTTAGCAACAGTAAGTGTTACAGAATGGCAGGTCATCCTTCTCAAGATTTGCAAAAAAGTGGGGGCACTTCTCCACAGCCCATGTGTAATCTGGCTATAGAGGATTTAGTTAAAGAATAACATAAAGAATATTACAGTAGTCAAAGTGGCAGATGACTAAAGAATATAATACTGTTCAAGAGATACTTAAATGACTTCTTGATTATCTTAAACGATGCAAATTAAACATGTCACTTCTACACTATTCATTAATATGTTTCTGAAAAGTTAACTTCATATCGTGCGAGATAGCTAAATACAGTATGCAGTTACTCTCGTTAAACAATAGGCCTATGTGAAATGTGGCAACATTAAACTTAAATAGATACAGCGAAGAAATACCTTTTGAAAAATTGCTTGATATGAATAGAAACATTTGTGGCCATGCCATGACAGTTGTTTTTAATCAATAATCGCACCTAGTTAGTATACACATCCCTCAGTACGGTTGACATTGGGATTGCCGTACGACGGCCAGCCATCTGTAAACAGCAACCATCAACACGGCTGGCATCAGTTCGACGGTACTACCAGTTTTAAATCGCACCTAAAAACGTAATCTTATTAGTACGTGACAAAAGGATTCCTATAAAAAAAATCAAAGTAAGCTTCATTATTACTAAATACTATGCCTACATAGTTGATTTATAAATATTAAGTACACTTAATAAAGAAAATGGAAAGCGCAGGGGAAGGGGAGGGGCAATGACGTCAATATCTCGCAGTAGACTTTCTACACCAGTCAGTCATGTCAGTGTGAAATCGTTTTACATTTTTTCGAAACAGAAAAAGATATCCAAGTACTTTATTTATTAGTATTTATTTATTACCATTTCTAACCTTTCGGGATATGAGAGATACGAAGAAATATACAGAAAGTATATATAAAAGTATATATATTTATAAATATATATATATATATATATATATATATATATATATATATATATATATATATATATATATATATATATATATATATATATATATATATATATATATATATATATATATATATATATATATATATATATATATATATATATATATATATATATATATATATATATATATATATATATATATATATATATATATATATATATATATATATATATATATATATATATATATATATATATATATATATATAATATATATATATATATACATATATATATATATATATATATATATATATATATATATATATATATATATATATATATATATATATATATATATATATATATATATATATATATATATATATATATATATACATATATATATATATATATATATATATATATATATATATATATATATATATATATATATATATATATATATATATATATATATATATATATATATATATATATATATATATATATATATATATATATATATATATATATATATATATATATATATATATATATATATAAAAGTAAAAATAACATGAAAACACATTAACTCAAGGCATGCAAAACTAAATGTAAGTGTAAATGAAAAAATAAGTATATGATAAATCTAAAAAGAAAGAGAGAGAGAGAGAAAAAAATATAAAGGTATGATTCTACTTCTATTTACAATAGCAGAAAGAGACTACGTTTAACCAAGTTTATCCTTAATAATATTAAGAAATTTACAAAGATTGTTCAGAACGGTTGCGTTACGTGTTTGGACGAGTTCTTTAATATTTCCTAATGAATTTGTTTCTATCAGAAATAAATGCTTTGCATATGAATAAATAGTTAATTTTGTCACCAATTTGGTTTTTGTCACACAACTTGCAAATTATATCTAATCAGAATTCCAAAAGCGAACACTATTTAATTCTATAACAGCTGAGGCTAGCTGGATATTTCTACATCTTAAACCATGTTCAAAAATTCTGTAAATGTAACAAAAGTGATTATGTCGGACATCAGCTTGCCAATTTTGCTTCTCAATAATCATGAATACGAGATTCAAAGATATACTTTCACGCTTTTTTTTTTATAATAGTGACCTTGGTTATACCAGAAAAAGCTGATGCCAGCATTATCAAGACTATCTTTCACACACTTCAACCATCTAAATTCAAAAACATAACCACGATTAGTGTGTATTGCTTTTAGTAGATTATACAGCACATAGGAGTACTTGCTAGGTTTACCGGTGTTGTTGCTCCAAAACCCAACAAGTTTCTATTAAACAGCGCTTTTTAAACTGTACCTGCCAACTTCATCAAAAATCATGCAATTGATAGTGGTTTTATTTACTTAGAGAAGTCTCTTTAGGAATTTTCTGTAAAATGTTTCAGCATGGTCTAAGTTTTCGCAGCACCAAACTTCACAGCCATATAATAATATAATAAGTCGCGAGTAACGTCACTAGGTAACTGTAGTTGGTTAGCCCTGGTAATAAGGGAAAACATAGCTTTCTTGGCTTGTGTAATTTGCTTTTTGATAGCATTGGTAAATTTTTCATTAAAATCAAATATAATACCCAGATAGGTAAGCTGATCGCAAATTTCAAGTGTGTCATTATCAAAAGTTAATGTGTTTTTTTCTTCTTCTCACTTTACCACGTGAAAAATTCATAACTTTTGTTTCACTTGAATTAACTTCAATATTCCAATAATTATAATAGCTGTGGAGAGAATTAAGAGCTAATTGGAGCTCTTCTCACTTTCAGCAAAATCAACAGTATCATTTATGCATAAAGGAGAGTGTAGAGCCTAAACTATGCTTCCACATCATCATTACTCAAATTTGTCATGTGTTAATAAGTTTAGCAATAAGCTTATACCACAGTGCTGAACAGTCAAGAAGGTCAAAGGCTTTCTTATAGTCTACAAATATGCAAAATAATTTACGATGTTGGCTCAAATAGATATCAATCAAGCTATGCAAGAAAAAACGTGATCCATTGTTGAATATCCAGCTTGCTCTTCACCAAGTAACTCAATGCAATACAGGTATGTGTTTAAGCTATTATTCAGAATTGCAGTGAAGAGTTACCTAAGCAACTCAAAAGAGTGATACCTCTGTAGTTATTATGATCATTAATGAAACCTTTGCTTTTTAAGAATGGCACTATGTAACCAAAACACCAATCTGTTGAAATTAAACCAGAATCAAGTATGATGTTAAAGAGCATAGTCAACACTTTGCCAGGGCAGTTAAAAATTTGTTTTATTTACAATCATATCCAGGCCACATGATTTGTTATTTTTCAGCTTAGTTCGAGTCTGTGTAAATTCATCATGAGACATTGGGTAATTGATGTGTTTATCACTGGAAGGATCAATTTTCTAGGATCAAACTCATTTTTGTTGATGCTGCCATCGCTGCTTGAAGGCTCACTCCCAAGATTGCTAAAATGATCAAAGATTTCATTTACAGTAATACACTTTCCCCGGTGATGATTACTAGCAGATGAATTTAAAATGTTCCAATAATCCCTTGGGTTACTGCTTTTAAAAGATTAGTTCAGTGGTCAAGCAAATCTATCTTCAATGAAAGAGGACTGCAAAAGAAACAAAACAGTGAAGAAGAAAAAAACATTTAAAAATCTTATTCCGTTAAGAAGATATCGAATTTAAAGTTTGGTATCATTCGTGTAGAAACGACTGAAATTAGACTAGTTGTGATGTCATAGTCTCAGATTCCTCAAAGTCGTTATGTATTTTATCATATTTTGCCCTGTGATTTAGAGGCTTAAAAACCTTGTACAATATGTCAGAAAAGTAGTAAAAATGAATTTAGTAAGGGTATTTATAATGTACCACCTAAAGAAAATTCGATGAAAAATAATTTAGATAGTAACAAAATTAAATAAACTTTCTTTAAAATACATTAACAATTGCAGAGAATGTGAGGATGAGGACACCAACTTTCCATAGTAGAATTACTACACTAGTCATTTCTACACAGATCAGAGAAAGGTTTAAACTTAAATATTTCTTAACAGAATAAGATATTCGAATGCTTTTTTCACCATTTTGTTTCTTTTGAAGTCCTCTTTTATTAAAGATGGACATGCTTGACCAATGAACTTATCCTTTAAGGCTTCTAAGCTTAGTACACATATTATTATAAAACGCCATCTTCTTTTTGACTGATATTACATATTATGATATATATGTATATATATATATATATATATATATATATATATATATATATATATATATATATATATATATATATATATATATATATATATATATATATATATATATATATATATATATATATATATATATATATATATACACACATATATATATATATATATATATATATATATATATATATATATATATATATATATATATATATATATATAAATATATATATATATATATATATGTATATATATACATATATATATATATATATATATATATATATATATATATATATATATATATATATATATATATATATATATATATATATATATATATATATATATATATATATATATATATATATATATATATTTATATATATAATAATAATCTCTTGCCTTATCTTTTATACTATTTGTGTTGGTATCTTTAATATTTATTTTAACTTTGTTTTTAAACCTAAGATTGTTTTCTTATTTGACAATGATAGTCAAACCAAAGTTTATTTGCAGACTTTTGTTCAGTTTTACCGATTTTGGACAGTTTGCTTGTCTTGACAGATTTTGAAAGCCCAGTGGCTTTGGCTGGGTTTATCAGTAGTTCAGTAAGATCACTGCAAAAACTGTCAATGTTTTTTTGGTTCAATGTGTCAGGACTCACAGTTTCAATTTTTGTAAAGAAGAGATTCAACACGTTCATTGTCAAAAGTTATTAGCGTAAACAAGGACACAATTTGCTTTCCACTTGGTTTTAAATAAATTGACTTTCCTTATTAGGATTTAATTGATCAGAGACAGGAGAAGTAGAATTGGATGTAGCAAAATTACCAACAGTAGGTTTTTTCTTCTAATAGAAACAGAGATTGTTTTCTGCTAATCAGAAAGACATGTCAAGACAATCAATGACAAAATTACTAATGTAGGCTAATGCTTAAAAGAATAAGAGGCGATAGCATACCGGTAGTCAATAACTCTACTTTTTTTTGTGTAAATTCACAAGTAAAATTACCCACACATTTATCACAACCTACTCTACCATTCAAGATTTTTAGTCAAAAAGACTTACATATATCAATTAGTTTATGTCCATAATTGTTTGTTCTTTTGTTACGTCACAGCTGTGTCAAGGTGACTTTCACCAGTTACTAGAATTAAGTACGTTTAAGAAAGGCAACTCTATTTCAAAGTAAGGTCACTTGTAACATTTCCATATTTGCAGCATCCTTGTCTTTATCCTGGCAGTAATCCTTCATGAGGGATGTACACGGCACTAATGATAAATTGTAAACCAGATCAAAGAGCTTCTATGACCAGATATATTGCTGTCAGCTCTTAACCACTACAGAGTCAGAGACAGTGCAACTTATTACATAAATATGTGCTGACATTGAAATTTCAACTAAAACACTAAGGTCATGAAGACCACCATATCAATCAAATTATTTTTCTTTTCCATGGCAAGATACTTAAATCATGGAGATACATGTACTATATAGTATCTCCATGCTTAAATTCAGGGATAGAAATACTAGTTATTGTCACAGATGTGTAAAAGTTGTAAACTACCTTTGTCAGTGTTGCGGATTTAAAGTCCGAAGAATTTAGCGCTGCTTTTCGTTTTGTGAGAGAATTCGATTTTAAGAGTAAGAAATTCTTGTCCATTACCAGTCTATTTTATTATTGAAATGCCTGTAGTTTTTATTTTTGGGCGATATCAAGTAACAAATCTAAGAGAAATTGTCATTCTTTTTAAATGCCAAGAAAGTTTTTACGTAAGGTACTACAAGGGATCCGATTCCGCGACTAAAAACATATCTTGGCTGAAAAGTTTCAACCCAGTCAAAACGGTTAAAGGCATTATAACCAGGGTTCTAGGTAGACAAGTCAGAGTGCCGGGATTCAGTGACAATCAGTGGCGTGCTCAAGGTGACCTAGATCCCACTCCCATGAAGAAGTCTTCAAATTTAGTCCACTTTTATTGACAAATTGGGCAGTTCCAGAAAATATGTGTACGGCGGGGAAAGGAGGATGGGGTGGGGGGGGGGGTCAGGGCGACACATCTCCAGATACCCAATCCCCCGGAATCCCAATCCAGCTGAAACCCCCTCCCCGGAATCCCAATCCTGCTGAACTCCCTCCCTGGAATCCCAGTCCTGCTGAGCCCCCCCTCCCAAATCCCAATCACGCTGAACTTCCCTGCGCTCTGGAATCCCAATTCAGCTCACAGACCCCCCTCACCCCATACACATATTTTTGCAACTACCCGTTGTCAATGAAAAAGATTATATATTTTTATTTTTATTTTATCAGAAAACTCTTTCTCAATTCCCATTGTTATTCATCTTGCCTAAACTTGTTAACTCTTTTGTTTTCGTCCTAGTATCATTCGACGAAAGCCATGCATTATTTCAAGTTAATTAACATTAGCGGCACATGTTCCTATAAACTATGCAAAAACTTTTGTCAATATCAAATCCCCATAATTCCCAAGAATATAGACCCCGTTATGATGTTAAGTGCATATGGGCTTTATAAAACATGTGATTAGTTACTTACATATGGACCGATCTATAAGCATGCCTTGGGCCCTTGAGGGTGTAATATTTACTTTGTTAAAGTTTGTTTGTATGGTAAGTGAAGGACTTGACAAGCTGCCAGCAGTGATTCACAAGGATTAAAGCGTGAACTGTGTGCATGTGGTATGTTTATGTAGGTGACATGTATGGGTAATTTTATGATAATATGTATGTTCAATTGCGTTAAAATCCTATATACAGTAGTTCAGTTGTAGTTATGAAAACAGGTTTTTGGCCGTGTTCGGTAATTGATCATCAAGGGGTTTAAAGCCCTTTTCATTTTAAGTCACAGATTGACAACGTGTTGAGAACAACGTGACTTCTATTGTATTCTATTCTCTTAAACTTTTCATTTTGATTCACTTTACCTTGCACTTTACCACCTAAATTTTTTTTTTTATCTTTATTTTCCGGATTCTCTCTCTGTGAATGGGTATCTGCTTTGGTGAGATTGTTCTTTTGTTTTCTTCCCTCTTATTCTGACCAGACTTTCATGCCTTATCATTACCTGTACAGTGGTTCTCCTATAGTAGTACCACGTTTTTTCCTGTTGCCTCGGGTCTCTCGGCCGTTGGTTTTATTTCATCATGACCAAACACTTCTACCTTGACCCTCCCTACCCTCTCCATGACCCACCTGCTACCTCTATTGACCAATCTTTAGCCCCAGTCCCCAAAATTCTAATTATACAGGCACCAATAAACCAGAAAGTTTTAATAATCATAATAATAATAATAAATAAGATTTATTACACGCACATATCCATCCAAATGGATGCTCAAGGCGCCGTACATATAACAATTAAATTACAGATAAGTATACATGAACAATAAAATAAATGAACAGTAATTTTAAATTAACTACATATTTGCATAGTCATCACACGTGAGATGGATTTTTTAATGCGTCAACAGAACAAGACATTCCAAAGACGCGGAGCTGCAACAGCAAATGATCTGTCACCCCATGTATGGTAGGATTTTGGTTCACATAAAAGCAGTTTATTACCAGAACGAAGATTACGAAGAGAAACATTTAATTTCAGCAAGTTAGATATATAAACTGGGGCACAACCATTCATCGATTAGTAAACAAGAAGTAATATTTTGTACATGATGCGATGAGAAACTAGAAGCCAGTGCAAATCTTTCAGGATGGGAGTTATGTGACATGTTTTCTTTAAGAGAGTTACAATCCATGCAGCTGTGTTTTGAAGTAGTTGAAGACGATGAATCTGTTTGTGGGGCAGTCCATGCAGCAAGGAATTTCCCATATCTAATCAAAATGTAACAAATGAATGTACTATCTGTTTTGTCGCAGTTGAATTGAGATATTTGTGCAATTTTTTAATGTTCCGAAGATGTAAAGATGCAATGCGTGTGATATGAGAAATGTGACTATCCATGGTCATGAAGGAGTCAAAAATAACCCCGAGATTGTGAGCTTTCAAAGAGGACTCAACTTTCAATTCACCAATGATGATATTGGGTGATGAAAACTTTAACAGTTGTTGACGAGATCCAAATAATAAAATTCGGTTTTGTTATCGTAAAGTTCTGAGTCATCCAAACACGTATTTCGGCGATGCAATCCTTTAAACATTTGTTGGTAAGGTCATTCTGTTGTTGTGAAGGTTTGAAGGCCAGATACACTTGTGTGTCATCAGCATAAACATGATAGGATATGCCATATTTCCAAACAATGTTGCGGATGGATAAAGTATAAATTGGAAACCACTGTAGACCAAGTACAGATCCTTGCGGAACTTAGAAATTCAAGAAAAGAGGTTCCGATATTGCATCTCCCACACACACATGTTGAGGTCTGTGAGACAAAAGAGTTTCCCCTTTTCTTATACACAAGGCGCTTTAAGGCCTTGTCGGTACCCTCCCCAAGATCTCTACCCTCAGATCCGGCGATCTCCTGGTACACTGTACCAGGGACACTCAAGCCACCACCCTCCTCACCACCAAAACCCTAGTCAATACCAGTATTGACGTTACAGTCACCCCCACTGTTCTCTGAACTCCAGCAAAAGTGTCATCAGGACTAGAGACCTTGCTTACCTGACCGATGAAGACCTCATAGGGAACTTGCCAATCAACACGTTACTGAAGCCTATCTTCTCGTCCTCAAGAGAGACTGCGGAAATACCCACCAATACCATCTTCCAGACTTTTTCCACACCAACTCTCCCCTCCCACATCAACGCTGGCTACCTAAGAATCCCAGTCACCCTTACATTCCAAACCCCCTCCATTGTCATAAGTGCTAGAGGTATTGCCATGGTAAAATCTCCTGCTGCAGCCAAGCTTGCTGTGGCAACTGTGAAGCCCCGGATCATGACAGCACTCCTGGACCAACA
This sequence comes from Chiridota heheva, assembly GCA_020152595.1. Lineage (NCBI taxonomy): Eukaryota > Metazoa > Echinodermata > Holothuroidea > Apodida > Chiridotidae > Chiridota > Chiridota heheva. Next base: position 691,957 of record JAIGNY010002021.1, read on the forward strand.
TCCCACTCTGCACCAATAGCGACGGTACTCACCCAGCCAACCATCCCTCCTTCTCAAAAGACTGCCCCACCTAGCATCAGGAAAAGCAGATAACCAAACTGAAAACCCTTAATCTTAACATCACTTACCCGGAAGCCAGCAAGCAATTTTTCGCTTCCCTCCACACTAAGCCTTCCTACTAGAGCGCAGTGTCCTCTAACACCAATACCACCCCCCTAACACAACTAAAACTGACTCACATGCCCAAACCCACCTCACCTGGCTCTTCTTACCCAGTCCTAAGCCCATCACCATTACCAACAACCCAACCACACCCATTACCCAAACCACTTCCACTACCACTTCTCTCCCCAACCTTCCTTCCTCCTCTGAGACTCCTGCCGTCCCCTACCCCAACACCTCTAATACCATCAAACATAAACTCAAGCCAACCTGGCTAACAAACATCAAACCAACAAACAACCTATCAACAAACAGCCCACCATCCAAACCCACACATCAGTGTTTGACAAATCGATAAAAATTCGACTTGCCTGTCGGGCAG